>CAEGAG010285343.1:0-37060 GCA_903067065.1 Brachyrhaphis terrabensis
TAAACACCCTTTACGCATCCGCCAAGTTTGGTGAGTTTTTGAATATGATAAAGCCCCCAAAAAGGCAATTCATTTGGGTGGAAGAAAAATAATAATAAAAAGAATAATAAGAAGAAACAGTACAGATACAATAGGCCTTCGCAGCGCTTAGCTGCTCGGGCCTAATAATAATAATAATGGCAGCAGACCATCCAAAATAACCACGTCAGGAGTGCTGTCTGAAGTTTTTCCGCAGTCCAGATGTGCAGTGCGCCTCCACAACACCCCCGCGCAGCAACGTGATCACGCAGAGCCTCTGCGAGGGGAGATTTGTCAAGTCAGCCAGAACCAGAGTGGAAACCAGGCAGCCACAGCAGTCACAATAAAGGCCCTTCCTTCAGATTGATTTATTTAATAAACTTGTTTGTAATTAACCAAAAATATCTACCATTGTCTGTGTAAAGAAGGTCTATGTGGGGACCAAGGTGGTGACGGAGGAAGGAGCCTCAGTGTTCCTGGGCAGACACTTCACCTTGCCTTGCCTTGCCTTGCCTTGCCTTGCCTTGCCTTGCCTTGCCTTGCCTTGCCTTGCCTTGCCTTGCCTTGCCTGTCGGTCTGCTCCAGGGAAGCTGTGGCTGCAGCTACAGTCCAGTAGCTTGTCAATGGGGGAGTGACTGAAAGAAGTGTGAAGCACTTTGGCGTCCTTTGGACTAGATAAAGCACTCTGCAAGAACTGCAGCTAAAATATTACAGTATTTTAATTATTTTTACACCGTTCTAAACAATAGAATCCAAGTAATGGGATATCATGTCAAAGTGTACACAACTATTTTTCACCACATTACAATAGACTATACAATCTTATAGTAGTGATGTTATAGAATATAATTACATAGTATCATTTTTCATTATATCCTCTCAGTGTGCACAATATTTTTGTTACTAATCTAGCCTCTGTCGGCCTGCCCCAGGGCAGCTATGGCTACTACTAATAGTAATACTGTGCAATAAAATACTGTACTATACTATGCTATAACTTACTACACCATACCGTGCCATACAATACTGCACTATGCTACGCTATACTGCACCATACTGTACTACGCATGCTATACAAAACTAGACTGTGCTACGCTATACTATACTGTATCACACAACACTATACTATACCATACTATGCTATGCCAAACTATACTACACCATACTATACCATGCCATACTATGCTGTACTATACTGCACTACACTATACTATGCTACACCACCTTATATTATGCTATACTATACTACACTGTAGCAAGCTATACTAAACTATACTGTATCATGCAATACCAAACTATACTAGACCATTCTATGCCATACTACTCAACACTTTGCCATTCCATACTATACTGTACCATACTATGCTATACTATACTATATTGTGCTATGCTGCACTATTCTACAGTACTGTATACTGTAGAATAGTACTATAGTACATACTATGGTATGTACTATAGTATGCTGTATACAGTATACAGTACTGCATACTGTACTGCCAATATACACTGGCAGCAGTGTATGTCGACACTGCTGCCAAGTTTATTGGAGCAGGAGCTGCCACAGTTGGAGTTGCTAGATCTGGTACTGGAATTGGGACTGAGTTTGGTAGTTTCATTAGAAGCAGCAGCTGCTCTGCTGTGCTGCTTCAGTATAGGAGAATGCTGCACTGTACTATAGTACTGCACTGCACTATATATTGTGTTATGCTATACTATATTATGCTTTACTATACAATACTATACTATATCGCGCCATACAACACCACACTATGCTATGCTGTACTGTACTATACTACGCTACGCTATGCTACACCACACTACGCTATACTGTATTATACCAAGTTATACTAGACTGTACCATATTATACAATGTCAAACTATACCAGGCTAGACTATGCTATACTATACTATGCTGTGCTATACTATACTACAGCATAATATAATATGACAATATACTATAGTATGCTATGCTAAACTATTAAATACTATACTTTGATATGATGTGCAATGCTATAATATATGTTATGCTTTATACTATATTATGCTAGTGTGACTGGTGGACTTCTGCGTTGTGTGTATTATGTGGTGATCGGACAACCACAAAGCACCAAGTCTGGGTTTGGAGGCGGTCTCTGTTTATTTAATCTGTCAATCGGGAGATATTAGCAGTAGCACATAGCATGTGCGCCAGTTCTCCAAACCGATCTATATAAAATAATAGTGTTAGCATGCATCAAATGTTATAAAGGCGTAATAGCAACTCAAATGAAAATATCCAAACACCTATCATTAGTATAGAAGGAAAAATAAACATTTGAACAATATAAATGAAAAGATTACAATGGATTATAAAACTTGCCTCTCCCCAGTGGAACGAATAACAAAAGGGAAGAGGAAATTAATAATTTAATATTTAGAATAATCCTGAAGGACCCTGAGCAGAAGAAGAAGAAAGTAAGGTGGAGCTGGAGGACCAAACCTCTTATAGTGGACACAGAAGAACACAAGAACAGTCAAGTATAAACAGACAAATACATTAAAGAAAACATTTTGTGAAAATATACAACTATTAATATAGACCCAGTTACATTACACTACAATATACTACAGTATGTTAGTATGTTACATGCATTAACTTTTGTTATCTCTTCTCATATAAATTGACACAAGGAAGTTTTTGTACTTCCATACTATATATATATACTATACTAAGTATGTTGGCACACTTAGCAGCTATGCCAACATGTATTGTGCTGTAGTCTAATTTATTTTACTTTACAATATTCTACTAAATACTATTATATACTGCAATAATATTGTCATTTAGTGTAACCTCATCAAACGGCATGTAGCCTATAGACACTATGCTGTTGTATTATGTACAGTACATGTTATTATCTGGAAGTACATGGTAGGTTAGAACAGTGTAGTTGAGTATAGTTTAATCGAACTGAATGTTATTCTGCATCATTAATCAATGTGTTCAAGTATACTATTTAATATACTACAGTGTATTTGCATAGTGTAATTTTATAGTAAATTATTTTTACAATATGTGCTACACTGTAATTCTACACTATGGCACTACGTACGTTCTCAATATATTAAATGACTCCAATTATATTGGAGAAATGGAGAAAAAAAAAAAAGTACAATAAAATAAGACTGTTTGATTATTTTTTGGTTCGCTTAAAATCCCTGACCGGAAGCAGGACGTCAGCACTCCGTGTAACTTGACCACTGTAAGGAAAACGGAGCAGAAGAGCGAAACATGGCGACTTCGAACAATCCGCGGAAATTCAGCGAGAAAATCGCTTTACATAATCAGAAGCAGGCAGAGGAGACAGCGGCATTTGAAGAAGTGATGAAGGACCTGAGCATCACGCGGGCAGCCAGGGTGAGGAGGACACCGCTTCCTGGCCTAAATCCTTCCTCTGTCCGGTTTGTTTGTAGCGAGCTGTCAGATGTGGGCTGCAGAGCGCGGCGGCAGGCGGGCAGGCAGCAAGCAGCAGGCAGCAAGCAGCAGGCAGGCGGGCAGCACGCAGCCTGGCCAGCAATGGTAAACAATAACAAACGACATTCGCTGCCAGCTGGAGCCCTGCACTCCCTCAGCTCACTGCAGACAGAGCAGGCAGCAGATATCCGTCCTGCAGGGATAATATGAACTGTACTCTAATATGAAAACAGTTATTGTAATATTTAGCTTTGCGGGAGGGGCGTGCATGCCTGTTTGACAGCGCGCGCCCAGGCGCTGCCGTGTCCTCCCCTCCTCGTGTCGCGCTTTCTGAGGCTCTGATACATACGAACCAGAACCTACATGCACATGTTTGCTGAAGTCAATGATTTGCATTTATTTCCAACGCCTGCATTGGTGCCGGTGACACGGGGTGTGCATGTGCATGGACGCGGCTTAGGGAACTAGTCTCAGGCCCGTGTACACTGATACATGAGTGGCATGTATGTCAACTATAAAAGCCGTGAGATTACGTGAAATTTAAGCCACACAGCACAAATCCAACGGAGAAAAGCTGGGCTACAGCTGCTAAGTCGAAGCTGGGTCCTGATTGCTGTTACAGTTTAAATGTCATGAGACTGCAGCCTGCCAGGTCAGGTTAAAGACCAGAGAGACGCAGCTCATTACTACCTCTGTTAACAGGTGGATATTTTTCTATTTCATTGCTGGAGATAGGATGGCGTGTTAACAGAAATTTGATTTGATACAATTAGGTTTCATCCCAGGTAGGGTTACCAGACGTCCTCTTTTTCCCGGACATGTCCTACTTTTCAGACCTAAAAAAAATGTCCGGGGGGAATTTAAAAATCGTCCGGGATTTTGGTCAACTGCCTCAAAACACATTATATAGTTTACAGTGCATTGTGATTACATTGCCACTCCGTTCCACTACTCCATTCCAGGTTTCTTTGTATTGCAAATTAGTCACGCACTTCTCCCCAAATCCAATAACGTTGCATTATGTGTGCGTAATTATGAAGTACCCCCCACCGCTAGCAAAGTACTCCACCCCCCCCGCTAGCAAAACAGAAAAGTGTCCTCCTTTTCAGAAACCCAAATCTGGTAACCCTAATCCCAGGGGCAGTCCAAGGTTATGTGTGGCCCTAAGCAGAAATTAATTTGGGGGCCCACTTTCAGCAGATCTACTTACAAACAGAGTATGGCTAAAAATGTAATTGTTGCTCAGTTGATATATGACACACTGTTAGCATAGCGTTCAATTTGTCAAACTTTATCTTAGTGTGTAAACAAACTATGCATTTGTAGATCACTCTTAATCATAGTTTTTATCCATAAAAAGACATTATTTAGATGAGGACTGATTTGCTTCTTTCAAATGTAAGACATGTTTTCCATGTAACAGAAAACAAAATGGACAGCTGCAAATGTTAAAGTAGGGCAAACATTTTGGTCTGTATTTAATTCAGCTCAAACAAATGTTCGCTTTGGTCTGTGCCATATAGACCTGTGGGCTCCTATTGAGGGTTTCTCACTTTGACTTTCCCTGTCATGTCATGGTTTTAGACTACGTTTACATGGACTGCAATCTGGAAGCTGCTGGTCTTTTCAGATGTGGATTGGGGAAAAGTTTCGCGTTCAGACGGCACTGCCTTAACACCTGGAAACCGCTGTAGTTGTCATGCCACACCACTACATAGCACTGTGATTTTAGCCACAATGCACCACAATGCACATGCGCTTTTGACCTGAAGCTTCCACCTCCCTAACCTCCGTCTGATTTAGAAAACAGTAACCTGTCTCTGTCTCTCATGAACCAAATGCTCATATAACACATATGTTTCTTACTAGGAGTTGTGTTGTACTGAACAGGTTAAGTAGCACACACAGTAGAATGCTATCCACCTTTGTTTTTGTCGTTTTCTGCCTGTGAATGTGTACAGGGATGCAGTTAAGTACTTTCTGAGGTGTATGCAGACACATTACAGGCCCCTTAAGGGGTCATAATGCATAAACAACAGTCAAATTGAGAAAATAGTGCGTACCCACTTTTTGTGCCACTGCCCTGCAGCCTTGAGTCCTGTGCAGCATGCACACTTTCACACCTATGTGGGGGTGTTCCCAAAAAGTGCAACAAAAAGGTTGTCTCTATATAAACAGGCCCTTAAAGGGACACTATTATGTATTTATCCACCATGTTATAGCACAATCTAGTAACTATGTTAACTTCGGTTGTCATAAAAGTGCTATATATGTCAAACATGACTTAAGAAAAATTTGACTTCCTAATTTAACACCGTGAAATTGGGCCTCTGTCTCTTTAAAAACTCCCGCTCTTTCTGAAACTCCACCTTCAGGAAGTCATCACAACATGACTCCTCTGTTAACCCTTTACAATATTTTAATGAGCTCAGCAAATTCTCAGTCCCACCAGTTGTTTGCTAATTGCTGCTGACTAGTCTGAAGGAGTTGAGTGGGAGAGTCCTGGGGCAGGGCTGCTATGTAAGGAGAAAGCTCTGAAGCTCCGGAGCTCTGAGGAGGATGTGCACCTTTAAGGTGGCAGTCAGTCCACCCAAGCGGTTTGCACAGCTTAATGGTTGCCATGGAGATTAAAGGATTTATCAAACATTAAATAATCAAAGCAAGACTCCAGGTATATTTTTAATGAGGAAATAACATTGTAACTCGATGTAAAGCCCCCAAAAGTCAATTTTACACAACATTGCCCTTTTAAAGGTTCCTAGCCTCTTGGTCTCCATCGGAGCATGAAATTCTTGACAACAGACAAGGTTGGGCTAACCAACTGATGTACCAGACAATGCCCAGTGGGCTGAAACACATTTATGGGCTAGCCTGGGGCTGTCATAATTTAATTAAAAAAAGGTTATTGTAAGTAGTTTTTGTAGACATCGATGGACCATTGTTGGATTTTCTTGAAGGACGTTGGGCCAATCCGATGAAATCTCTCAGCACTTCTACCCATCCTCCCCGTCCCTTTTGACCAAAGTTATTAGATTTTTAAATTTGAGCTGACCTGACTTGGAGAAAAGTGTGTGGCACCACAAAAACAGAAAAAGCACAGAGGAGATGTAGAAAAGCTGTAAGAAAAATGGTTAAAAGGTCTGCAAGTGGACGCAGCAAAATGGTCAAAAATAACCCTGATGTTTGATATTGCCACCACAAACTGTACTGCAGCTGCAGGAGCACAGCCAGAGAAACAGGCAGAATTAGCAATTCAGGGGGACTTGTCATAAAAGGAGTATGAGGAGAGGATGAAGAGAGGGATCCAGGTCAGATCAGCTGCTGTAATCAAAATGTTAGTATGCAGTCAGAAAAACATTGGAATAAACGTATATTTCATGAAACAGTAAAAAGACATCTCCAGCAGAGTTTCTTTCACATCCACTTTCACTTTAAGATGGCAACTGTGATCATCTCTCTCATCATGGGTCCAGACCTGACCACAGAGTACTGGACATGTTCAAACACAGAGAAACTAACCCTGGGATCTGATGCTTATAAAAGTCCACTTGTGCTGCAGCTGTAGTAATTGTTCTTATTAGATTTTCTGCCCTGCCAACAGTGAGCAGTGGGTTTCTATGAGCTGTAAGTTAAGGGGATGTCCCTTCCCGTTCTGGGAGAACAGAGAGAGCTGTTACAGTTTGCAACTGTACATCTAACCATCAGCAGACTTGGAAAGAAGGTATGGATGGAAGTACCTCGCAAAAACTTCATTGTACTTTGTAGGGATTTTATGTGACAGGCCATGCACTTGTAACCAACATAAATCAATGTGTGGTAGAACCATCTGCAAGTCTTTTGGGTACGTCTCTACCACCTTTGAACACCTGGAGGCTGAACTTGAAAGCCCTAACTCATTTTGAATTAGTATGGGCTCAGTCAGAGCTTGTGACCAGGAGTTACTAAGAGCTGCCATCAGTTCTCTGCTTAAGTCTGAGTGTAATTTCTTCATACTAATACATAAATATCTCTGATCTAAATGATTCCATTGTACCTCTGGCTGTATACTAAGGTTCGCTGTCATGCTTGAAGGTGAACATCCGACCACGTCTAAAGTCTACTGCAGCAGCTAGCTCCCTCCGTCAAACCTTTAGCTTCATCCAGCTTTGCATCTGAATAACCATAACATCCATGTTATATAGGGAGAACAGTGAAGTCACTTAACAGCGTTTTTCATGTGGAGCATAAAGTTCAGTTCTAATTTCATTTGCCTGGTGCGCCTTGCTCTTTCCACAAGTTTGCTGTGTCCCCTACATGGCTTGTGGCTAACTTATGGCTTTCTTTCAAGGATTTAGTAATCTTGCCACTTTTCCACGAAGGCCAGATTTGTTGAATACATGCCAGCTTAGTATTTTCTGCATTTATCATTGAATACAGAATCACTGCACGTCATATATGAAGAACTACCTTGAATGGAATAAATGTTGGATAATTAAGCATGTAGCCATTGAGTGTAAAAAGAAATAGCATGTTTGAGATGATTTTTAATATTTTGTGACATCAGTTGTTTAATGCAGCATAAAAGGTTTTAGAAGGTAAAGAGGTAAAATAAAGCTTGTAGTTGTTGAGATGAAAATAATTTATTTATGAAAGTAGCTGCATAGACTACTCATTATCTGGAGTCGTTCTTTGCTCTGATCCCCAAGCAGAAAGACTTTACCAGTTTTTATTTCATAGTAATGATCAATTTTATTTATAGTGCCCTTTTTTAAACAAGACATTGCCCAAAAAACCTGCAGCTGGAAAAGGAGTTTTCAGAGACTGGAAACCTGTTCTCTCTGTCAGAGACTCTTTCTGAGTCTGAGCTGTTTGCTGCAGCTGCAATTGCAATGAAAAATGTCTCTATAGTATGAGGAGATTAAGATCATTATTTTCTTCTCAACAATAAGTTTTTATGTAAAAATAAGTTGCTTCTAAGCAGTATTGACTGTTTTAGGAATAAAGTCTTTACTCTGGGGCACTTCATACAAAATCACATGAATGGATGTGTATGATGACTTTTACTGACCTGATGTTCTGTTTGCAGCTCCAGCTGCAGGACACAAAGTATTTGCAGATGGGATCGAGTCGTGGGCAGTACTATGGAGGGTCTTTGCCAAATGTGAATCAGGTTGGAAGCTGCACTGCTGATGTGCCTTTTCAGGTGAGACCTTATTGTTATAGCGCTACATTTTACATAGCTCTGGACAAACTGCTAACATAGACTAAAAGATGGAGGTTAGAGGTTGTCAAAATCTCTTCCATCATTTTAGTTCAATGTGCAGAAGTTCTGGTTCTGGATTTCCTGGATGTAATCCTGATTTATCCTGGTCATGTCTCTAAGCCAGGGGTGTCAAACTCCAGTCTTCAAGGTCCTCTGTCCTGCAGTTTTTAGATGTGCCACAGGTACAAAACACTGGAATGAAATGTCTTAATTACCTCCTTCTTGTGTAGATCAGATCTCCAGAGTCTTAATGACCTAATTATTCTATTCAGGTGGTGCAGCAGAGGCACATCTAAAAGTTGCAGGGCAGTGGCTCTCCAGGACTGGATTTGACACCTGTGCGCTAAGCTGTCTGTAAACAAAGAGAGACTTTGTATAGAATAAGCGTGACTGTACCAAGTTACAGTATAGAACCTCTCCCAGTAGAAAAACAGGGATTTTTGAACTGACATTCTTGTGTGATCAGTCCTTTCTCAGTGGAGGTAAGCACACAGCTTTGTGGAAATGAGGTCAACAAAACACACTGGGAATCAATTTTAGTAGATTTAGAGATGAAATTGCTTTTTGCTAGCATTTGTATTCATGTGCACGTAGGAAAAAAACAATCTTACAGCAACATCCTGAACAGTTTTGAAATACACCTTATCATAGGCGTAACTTCCTGAAGGACTAGTGTGGACATGTCCCCAACAACTCTGGACTGAAGGGGACAGTCGCCACCAATATTTCATTTTTTCTTTATGTGCCTGCATCTATGTAACTCGACAGCAGCTGCACGTTGTACTCAAAGCATTAACAGGTAATGCTTTTTAAAATTCCTTTGTAAAACGTAAATGGCAAGTCCGCTCAGTGATCTAGTGGATTGGACATCACATGACTCACTGTGCGCCACATGCGCTATTGCTTTACAATGAATCAGGAATATCGGTGGTCGAGGAAATGACACAATCAAGCAAAGAATCTGAGAAGGAGACACAAAGTTTTGATATTAATTGTCAACACTACCACAGCAAGATAACGAGGTCAAAGGAATCACATTTCACAGGTCAGTAAAAATCTGACCTTTCTTTATTTTAATTAAAATAAAGAAAGTGGAGAGTAGGTTAGTTATGCTAGCTTAACTTTGATCACCTTAACATTTACTCTTGCTGCGCAGTTCGGAGTATTTCGGTTCAATTAATACAAAAATAAAGCGATCCAATAGATTCTTTGATAGATAATCAGAAGTACAGGTGTTTAAGTTAGCTAATCAACCAATCACTTCCTAATGATGCAAAATGGAAATTCAAAAACATAAATCTGCAACGGATAGAATGTTGTGTTTGGTGTTTGTAGGTTCTTTTTTGTGTGGGAAATGTTTTTGTGGGTGTTTTTTTTTTCAGTGTTAATTCCTATGGAAGCCCATTTCCGCCATTCTGTTAAAAAAAATAAAATAAATGATCTCATTATAATGAGATCATTTATTTTATTGATCTCATTATCAATAAAATAATGAGATACTATCTCATTAGAATGAGATAGTATGTCAAAAATAATGCGATAGTATCTCATTGTAATGAGATACTATCTTAAAATAATGAGATACTATCTCATTTTTTTCTCATTAGTATTCAATTCACTTCAAATTGAAGTGAAGTATTCAAATTAAACTTCACTTTTGAAGTTTAATTTTGAGTTTTTGAAGTTTATTTCCAGTGTTCATTTGTCATTTTGCCATGAGTCCCATTATCTGTTCTACAGATGTTTTGTACTCAGATGCTTCCTTTATTTTCTGATGGCAAAGATTGTGGAACATGGGCCAAACAAAGCCTACCTTGGCTAAAGCTGACCTGAAAGTTTAAGGAAGGATTTTCTTTATTTACACAGTAACTACTTACTTAATTCACATAAATCTCTTTGGTGGGAAGGACAACTTTTTTCACAATGAGTGATTCTGTTGTTTTGTTTATTCATGTCTTTTCATCATCTCTCAGAATTCAGGTCTTGACACTAATAGATCTACGCGACACCACGGATTGGTGGACAGAGTCTACCGAGACCGGAACCGCATTACATCGCCCAATCGGAAACCGCTCTCTATAGACAAACATGGACGCCAGATATCCTTTACAGCTGTGTCAGTGCAGGGAGACTGGAAGTTACAGTCAACATGTTCAGTAATTCCTTAACAGATGGAAATCTTAATAGATGTCGTTGCATTTTCAGTAATTTCCCTATTCGGGGAACAATCAAGTACAATTATTATATAATATTTTCTTTAGTGGATATAAGAATCTTCTGCTTAGACAGTAAAATCACAGATGAACCAACAACTAGTGTTCTGTTGGTGCTTTAGGTCCATAATACTGTAGAAATATTCACGCTAAGTTTGACCAGTCCAGTTTATATTTTGTCCTTTACCACCTTCAACTAAGAGAAGCTCACTTTCAGTGGTAGCAACTGCATAGTGTCATTTTTTAGCATTAAAAAGAACCAAATACTAAAAAAGAAATAGCCCTTATGTTAGTAATTACAAGCTTGTAAATAAATAAGCAATGAGAACGCTTGCTAAGTGCAATAATAATCGCAGACTCAGCACCAAAACCTTAAAAGTCAGAAAAAGTCAATTTCAGGCACGATGGTATTTCCTGTTGTAGCACGCAGAAAGATTAATCTGCCCACATTCATGCATAGAATAGTATATAATTTAATAATTTATGACAGTAACTCATGATTAGTCGTGAAATTAGAACTACGCGACATCATTAGGGTCAGGAGGAGAAAGAATTTATGAACTTGTGAACGACCCCCTAATGAAGTGCCACCCTGAGTAGAAAGCCATATTTCACCTTAAATACTGACACTGGATTAACTGGCAACAAACAAGTGTGACCAAAAGTTTAATCAGTTCTGCTTTTATGTCAGACATCTAGACGAAATGATACTGTCTGTCATGGCCTGGTGGACGGACATAAGCAATGATCCCAGAGGAGAGCTGCTGCTACCTGTCAGTTTACAAAGCCAAAGCAACATCAGCTCAGGATATAAGTACTTCACTCTGCACAGAACAAACTTTTATTTTTATCTGTTCAAAGAGAGTGAGCAGTTTCCGGCAGCATGCTTGTCTCAGCAAGTTGGCTCATGTCACACTAGGCAATAATCAGAGAAACTGTAAAATGAAAACCCTAAGAGCTACATCTAACACGGCAACGTCGAGGCTCAGTTCAGACAAGATTCAGTAAAAACAATGGACAAAATCCAGTAAAAAATCCAGTAAAAAATCCAGAAAAATCCAGTAAAAGCAAGTATTATTAAAGACAAAGTTATCATCCCCTGGGATTTTTTGGTTTAAAGTAATCTTTTAAGTTGAACTACATGTTTTTACTGACTAAAAGTAATTTGGTCTAGCCAGAGTTCTGAGTTTATATTGGTCCAAAAATCAAAAATCTAGTTAACAAATATAAGAAGGGTTTGATTACTATAATGCTGATAAAGATTTTTTTTTTTGATAATGGTACAAATGCTTTTCAACAGGTCCTCTTTTGAAAACTGTAATGGGAATATTTTTATTATTGATTCTCCTTTTACGTCGTTTTTATCTCCTGAAAGAATGTCCAAAACATATTTACAGACATGCTTATGTATGGTTTGCATCAATAATGTGACGTAATTAGGATCAAGGCGGAAGAATGAAAAATAAAACAGGAATACTAAGAATAATAAATCCATGTCTTGAATTGTGATTGGAGGCCAAACAAAATCATTTAGAGGGCCACAAATGGCCCCGGGCCACACTTTGGACATCTATGTCTACATCGACTATCTGTGCTGGATAGGCCAATTTTGTATCATGGTTGAGCCATATTTGGGGTCCACACAAAATCAGTCCAAGAGCTACAGATGGCCCCCACGCCACACTTTGGTGATTCTTTGTGGTATGTTGTTTTTCTGTGAACCGAATGAACTAATAGTAAAAAATGATGAAGATCACATTCTTTCTTTTTCTGTCCTGATAGCATTGGCAGGTGGGTGTACCTCCAATTTAAGGTTTATATTTTTTATAAATAGTTACAGTGTGTTGAGGTAGAAGTCTTGCAATGAAATCACTTCAGTGAACAAATCAGTAAACTGTAGGCAGATATCCATTTTTATTCTGTCTTCTTGCACGTAATAAAAAAGTCATAAAACTACATGGGATAATGATTTTCTTGACCTGAAGCATCACATTGACAGCTGTCCGTATGGCTCCGTGTACCTGTCGCCGCCCCCTGACACCAGCTGGAGAAGGTAAGAGCGTTTGTTCAGTCTAACTCTGTGGACCGGACACTTCCTCACATAACCACACATGTAGCCTTCCACATGCTCTTACTACTCATGAAACAGTTTAATACAGTTAATGTAGAACTGAGAACATATAATAACACCTCCGTACTGACTGTGAAAAACAACTGATTAGTCCTGCCTTATACCCCTGCAATTCAAAACTACTGGATATGCTTAAAAAGTCCATCATAAAATGGGATTGTTGCTACGTCTTTCACAAAAAGGTTAAAAGAAAAGAAGCATCTTTAAAAACCGTAACTAATACTAATGCATGTGGTGTTTGACTGTTTAATTAGAAACCCTTCCACACCAATTTTTGTGTCAAGTGTGCGGGTGAGAGCAGTTCTGATGCTCCATGACTTTAACAACATTTTGACCTTGGAGGACAGTGTGGTAGTTGTGAGTGCGAGCCTGCATTTCAAGGTTCAACTTGTTGGAACGGTGCATGTTTTAACATGCTTGTCATCATTAGGCCCGAGCAGCGAAAGCGCTACGAAGGCCTATTGTAATCATACTGTTTCTTATTATTACGATTTTGTCAAATGAATTGGCTTTTTGGGGGCTTTATCATATTCAAAAAGTCACAAAACTTCACGAAAAATTGTCCCCCTAGTAAAATTGTCTGATTCTGGTGGAATCACAAGTAGACCTGGCCAAACTGCTCTATAGCTCCTCCTAACGTGAGATAGGAGAAACCGTAGGTAGTAGAGATCTGAAACTCGGTATGTACGTAGATCCCCCCAAATCAAGAAAAAAAGTCTCTTGGAGGTACCCCCTAAAATGTAGAGGGAGGCGGCCATTTTGGGTCAAAGGTTAAATTTTGGCGAATTTAATTTTTACTCACGTCAAACATTAATGAACTCCTCCTAGGGATTTCGACCTATCGGCTTCATTTTTGGTCAGGACACAGTTAATATAGCAAAATATAGCAAAAACATTGCTAAATATATAAGAGTGGGGTGACTGGAGTTAAGTACACTCGTGCTGACCTGCCCTGGTGGGCAGTCTGTCAGTCAGCCCTCTGTCATGGGAATTGAAAAGAGGACAGTGGTTGATTTTCTGATCTATATGGAGGTAAATAAGCTCAGTGGATGATATCAGTTTCTCATGTAAGTATTGGTCAATCACTGATCTCCCAGAATTAAGGAAATTGGAGCTAATTTATTGGTGCACCCTTATAAATGTGTATATCACACCTCTGTCATATAGAGCTATACTATACCAAATGTCTTTGGTTTCTCACCAGCTGCGTTTCATTTGACTACGATATGTTAATTATGCCATTTGACATATTGAAAATAAATTTGCTTAATGGAGTTTGAAAAACTTGTTTTTAAATTAAAATTTGGCATCGTGGGGCGCTGTAGTGGTGCAGGGGCAAAGCATGACCCACATATACTGGAATTAGTCCTTGTGGCAGTAGTCTCATTACTCTCTTTCCTGTCGAACTACTTTCCAATAAAGGCCATTAGAGCCAACAGAACCTTTAAAAAAAAATTGGCATCACAAAAGTCACCTGATCAACGAGTGGATGTTGACTGTGGTGCAAACCACAAAAAAGACGATGGCAGGAAGTAGTTTAAAGATGATGGCACAGCATGTTTCTTAATGACCTAATGTGTAAAATCTTATTCACATGTGATTTTAACAGAAATACACCCAGGTGTTTTTTTTTTGTTTTTTTTTTACATCAGCAATACTTTCAATACTTTTGCAAAAGTATTGACAAACTTTTGCAAACATTTGTAACGGAAACTCAGCTACTTACTCCAAACTACTACATAAATCTACGTTTTGAGGCTTAATCATTAATATTTCAAACTCTTGCTGTTTTTTTCAGTAGCACACCAAGTTATGCATGAAGCCTGCAGAAGCATGTTTCAGACAAATCTCAGCTTGCAGACACGACAGG
Organism: Brachyrhaphis terrabensis; assembly: GCA_903067065.1. Taxonomy (NCBI): domain Eukaryota; kingdom Metazoa; phylum Chordata; class Actinopteri; order Cyprinodontiformes; family Poeciliidae; genus Brachyrhaphis; species Brachyrhaphis terrabensis. Next base: position 14,929 of record CAEGAG010285343.1, read on the forward strand.
CTGGAGCAGAAGGTTCTTCTATCTTCTTCTCTGACCAACTTTTCCTCATGCAGGATGACTTTTACCTTTAACTAAACTTTGTTCTGTCAAAGAGTAAACATGCACAACATTATGGACAACATATTCACATGCTGACTTGCTTGTTATCTAGATTATTTCCTACATTTCACTGTATGCATTGTTTCCTGCAGGACAAATTCAGACTCAGCCCTGCATCAGAGCACTCTGACTCCTGCACAACACGCCTCCTTCACTGGAGGCTCTCAGGAACTTCAGCCAAAACGAGGTACAGGACATCAACACACTAACCATACTTCTCTTTTCCGTTACCGTGGATAAAGGAACGTTTTGGTGTCCTAAACTGGTTTAAGTCGCTGTATGTAGAGCAAGTGGTTTGCTAGCTCTGCCTTTAATCAATTAGTTTGTGCTCCTAATGAGGTGTGATCTGAAGTGGACGGCTGTTTTGTTGTGATCTTGTTTCTCTGTGTGCTGTGTTGCTACTTTCTCTTGATGGTTCAGTCGAGTGCCCTCCAGTGCATGATGAAAGGGTCTGAATGTTGCTTTGAAGGCGTAGAAGGAAAATTGATTGGTGGGAACATGTGCTGGCTGATAAATGTTCTTGCTAAAGGGTTGTTTTTTTTTTTTCATTTAGAAGCTTGGGATGAAACTGTATTCATCATCTTTTGTGATTTTATCACACATTCTGCTTCAGCTGTACTTTTGTTTACTTTTATTTTATGTCAGTGTCATGGAAGAAATTACTTTAACAAGAGTCTGGATGAGAAGAAATAAGAAATTTATTAAAACCTTGCAAGGTGAGAACAGAAATACAGAGTCAAAGGAGTCTGTCAGTCTGCTCTGACCAACAGTGGATCTGGCTTCCTTTTATAGGTTCTGGTCAGAGAGGAGAGAATTGATTGGACAATAGGTGTGAATCCCTGATTGTGATGAACCAGGGATTCTGTGGAGTCCAACACAGATGGCTTGGCCATTTGTCTATTGTTAAAGAGGGCAAATAAGTCCTGGGTTGGGGAAGTAACACTAGATAGTCTCCAGGATCAAGGACCTCTCCTGCTGTTATATGGTACTGAAGAGGTCTACTTGAGAGCAGCTTGACCAATATCATGATAAGACTATGCAGATAACCTAAAGCAGAAGAGAGGTGAGGAGCACCTTATAAAAATGTCCATTACAGTCAGTGATCTTTTCTTTTTTATCTAAATATCAGTGCATTACAATTAGCATGAGCTGATGTGCTCTAGTTCATTATGAGATGAAATAATGTCTGTGCAGCAAAGAGACTGAAAGGACTGTTTTCTGTCTCCATCGGTCCAGTTCTCCTCCTCACTGTGCCCGGGTCTGGAGTCCTCAAGCAAGAGGTTGATGAAGACAGTCAGAAGCAGAGCTGGGACTGTAAAAAGGTAGAAACTGGATGTGAGGATTCTTCAGATCTCTGTGGGATCCACTCACTGCCTTTGCTGTCATTTTCTGTCCCTTCAGAATGTGTCGCAGTCTGAACCCTGTCAAGTTCCTGGCATCCAGTGAGTATTTTACTGCTTTTATTAAAGAAAAGAAAAAATATATGTGGGATTGTTGCACAAGTTCTGTATGTATACCAGCCAATCTCAGTGTATAAACGGTTGGGAGTTGATGCATTCAACTCCTGGAAACGATAGAGACTTACAGACCATACCCTTTTAAAATTATAGCTTCAGTGCCGTTACTGGGACACAAACAAACAAAAGGGGATGTATTTCACAGCAAAAGGAAAAAGGAAGGTTTTAAATGTTAACTCAGATAAACTGCATGTGTTAATAACGCATTAACGTTAACAGCTCTAATTTACACACGTGGTAAACAAATATATTTAAAATACATTTATATTTGAATTAAAGTCATCTGACTTCAATTAAAACACATTTTATGAGCTTAACAGCCAGAAAAACAAGGAGCCAAAAGACGAGTGCGGTCCAAGTTGTTCTTGGAAATGATGTTGCACTGAGTGATTTGCATAAACTGATGAGTGTTTGTGATTCCAGCGTTCTTGGATTCACGGCATTGGTCTGTTTCCTGCAGCATATTCCCGACCCCAGAGCACCAGATGGCCGCGTCTCTGAAACCAGCGGCCCACAACAGTGGCGGCTCTCTTCCCGACCTGACCAACATCCAGTTTCCTCCCCCTCTGCCCACCCCGCTGGACTCAGACGACACGGCGGCCGCCTCGTTCGGCTCTGACGGCAGCACTCAGACTCCAGGTATTCCTCACATTGAGCCATGGGCTCATTCAAAACTTGTTGAGTTCTAATTGCTGACGATCTCTAACACGTATCCACAGGGCTTTTCATTTCAAACTTCTGTTAGTGCCAGTTTCATGTGCTTTTAAGAAGACTTCCCTTGTGCTGTTTTTTTGTACTGGGTAGGAGGGAACACCTCTCAGCCAACAGTAACCATGGAAATGGAGCCTGGCCAGGAGAACATGGTTCCTCTCATCCTGAATGCAGGAGATTCACACCAGCAGCAGAACCTGCAGCTCTCCCAAACGTCTCCACCACTCCCTCTATCCCAGGTATTCTCTGCTCCAACAAGGAACTGGGATAGAGAAATTCTTATCTTACTTTATTTTTACAAGCATGGAGAAATCAGCAAAGAAAAAGAGACTAAATCTACAAAAGAATCTGCAGGTTAAACCTATCAGTGGTGACGCGAATAAAGCTTTTTGCAGTTCATGTCTTTGGGAGCTTTCAATTGGAAATGGACGGGAGAATGATTGATCTCAGCTGTTTAAATCAAGTTTAATGATAAGTAAAATACTTTTCAACTTGGTATTTCATTAGTTTTAAATTCTATTTGCATAGTGATGTCTCCTTGAAGTTGCAGTTTTGGTTTGAAAACAACATCCTTCTGTTTACTGAGGCATCATCAACTCACCAAGTGTAAGAACAAAAAACGTTGTTTTGATTAAGTCAACACAACGTCAATTAAGTTAATTGTTACGTGAAAGTAACAGAAACAAAATGAAACCTTGTTTAGGTGGATGTGGTTCAAATGTTGGAGATATTGGAAATGTTGTGCAAAGACATCGCAGATGATGCCTCATGTATTTTGGAGGTACTGAGTTGGCAAGCCAACATCTCATGTTCCAAATGACAATCTTGTCACGTGAAGCAGTTTGAATGGCAAAGTTTCCTCTCAGTTTTGATATAGCTTGTTGATAAATGGGTCTGTAACATTTCAGTGTGGTTCCAGTTAAAGCTTAAACAAAACTTACAGAAAATATTGTCTGATGCTTCATGAATTTAGCTCTGTGTTTTCAAAAAGGTAAAATGTTCTGACTTTGTTTCAGTTGCTCTCCGGTGAAATATCCTGTGATCTTAGCCCAGCCCAGCATAGGTTACATGACTCAGTCACACACCTGAAGCTGCAGCAGTATCTATTTCATTAACAACATTGTCATGTTAAAGAGTTGAAAATTGCTAATTAGTTAAAACAAATAGGCCTTTTCAAAGAATCTGTAGTGCTAGTGGACTTCATTCACAGTATTTTTTCAAGATACGTGCAGAAAGAAAAGGGGCAAAGACAAACATCAGACGTCCCAAGGTTGGGGATTCAATCCCGGATGCATTCAGAAAATTGAATTTCTGTTAGCGTTTTAATATTTCAAGGGTCCATTAATGTCACCTCTCATTGAGTTTTTTTTGTGTGTCTGTGTGTGTGTTCTCCCCAGGCGGCCATCAGTGCTATGAATCTTGAACAACAGTTGTCTCAGTATTCTTTCATCAATCAGCAGTCAATAACCCAGACACACCAGAACCAGCAAGTGAGTTTCTGTCCAAAGACAACTGTTATGCAAAATGTTCAACAGTTAACCTGATCCCACATTACACTCCCAATTAACATTCTGAGAGCAGGAAAAAAGTATTAGCGTTTCTTGTTGCTGCATCATAACCAAATGCTTTAAATTGCCAAAAGAAGAAACAAGAGTAAACAACAAAAAATACTGTTGAAAACTCTTTGATCAAAGGTTTAAGACCACAGATATCCTGCTCTGAGCCACGTCTGGCTCTGAACAGATGGAATATGACTTGGCTTTTTCCTCCTACATCACAGGTTCTTTGAAATTACAGTCTTAAAATGTCCAACCTTACCAGTGATGGAGTGTGGTAAGAGGTTTTGTTTGTGCAGCTCAGCAGTCCTTTGGCTGGAAGGCTTTTTGCTTTTCTCCTCAGAGGAATATGACGGAAAATTATATGAAAGCAAGATTTATGCACAGATTTGGACTTCTGGAGAAAATCTCCTAAACCTTTGATTATCTGCTGAAGTGCATCCTTGAGTTCAAGTGCAATTTCTTCTCTGTTTGTTTTGTCTCTTGCTCATGTTTCTTTTTTTCACAACATTTTACTCAGTTTGAGGTCTGGACTTTGACTAAGCCTTTGTAATATCTCAGTATTATCGGAGTAAGCACAATTGATTGTTGAGCCAGTAACAGCAAATAAAATTAAAAATCATCAATCTTCCATCATTATTTAACAGAAAAACAGCATCACAAAATATTTCTGGTGGTGTAACAGGGCTGTTTTTAAATTTATACGTAGTGGAGATGTTTTACTCTAGGTTTAGTTTCCTAGCTTATTTTGGATGGAGTTAAACCCAAACAGATATCATTTATGGCTCAGTATTAGTGCCAAAATTAAGACTATTTCACACCTAGCCGTGGCTACTTCCTTATTGCAGGAGGCTATATTCATTCTGAAGATGGCTACTGATCTCATTAATGACATGACACACCAAAGCCTGTCTTCTACCTTTAGAGAGGATTCTTCTCTCTGTAGTTGTATTATGAGACAATCTTATTTATTGCGATTCCACTGCTTCCTCTCCAGCAGACGAGTCTAGTCCAGCTGCCATCTTCTGTGAACTCCTGCCCTACGTCAGACAACCAGACATCTGCGCAAACTAACATGACCATCGACATGAATGCGGTGAGCAGTGCACAGCCTGTATGGCTTAACAGTATCTGTTTTGTTAGTGGAAACAAAGAATCCGTACTTCGGCTGGTTCCTGTAAGTTCTCTGGAGATAAGTCGGATGGTATGACTGAGTAGATTTCTGTCCCTGTGTGTCCGTGGTAAACAGTTTTAAGTTTTTAGGGGTTTTAAGTGTAACTTGGTGGAAACCTATTCTCCTTGTTATTTAAAATTCAAATAAAATCTGCACAGTATTATGCTCATCCACAAAATCATTCAGCTGCCTGTTAGCATCTTTAGTTTTGCCGTTGTATGAATGCTGAAGTGGGAAGGTGCATGAGGAAGTGGTTTACATCCAGTTTGTCCAAGGAATGAACAGGGAAAAAATGGAAAACCTATAACTTGAGGCTTAGAAATGTTGACTTTGAAGTTCTGAAGCATGTTCAGGTTTGCCTTCAGATTTTTCTTTATATTCTTTAGTGGGGCTATGTACAGCCCTGAGTGTACACAGTAAAATCGACTTTTGTGATTTGTTTTTGGAAAAGTACTAAAAAGAGGCAAAATTATGCAGCCCAAAAGACAGCAGATGGTCAGTCTGATCCCTTGTTGTGCCTTGGTTTTATTTCTAGCAGTTTTTTTCTTCTTTTAAATCATTCCCTGCTGTTCTTTCTGTTTCTTCCTGCCAGCTTTTTTATGTAGTGAAGATGTGTGCAGTATTTCTTTTTTATTCCATTACCGTGTTAAGCAAAAAGGCAGCAACAAACCTCTATGTATTTTATTGTGATACACAAACACAAAGTAATGCACAAAGGAGAAGTGCCAGCAGCATTGTTTTATATGTTTTCACACATAAATATGGTAAATTGACATAGACAATATTGTTCTTTTCTAGTCTCTCTGGACACAGAGCTGTGATTCCAGGAGCCACACTCACATTTCTACATCAGAGTGTGCAGCTTGGTGTTCAGAGGTTCATTTACAGCCTTTATGTGTTTTAACAGCTGTGTACATTTTTGTTCATTCTTTGCAACATAGTTAAAGCTCAATCAAACTGAATGAAGAGTGTCTGTGAACGTCAGTTGTGGAGTCTGTTAGGCCTGGACTTTGACTGGGCCATTCCAACTCATGAACACGCTTCAATATAAACCCACTCCATTATAGGTCTGGCTGTGAGTTTACTCTTAGTCAGATTTTCTTCCAGGATTTTCTGGTATTTATATCAATCTATCTTCCCTGCTGAAGAAATCATCCCTACATCATAATGCTGCCTCCACCATGGTTTCATTGATATCCTTTTCACTTTGATCCTCCCATGTAGAGCCCCCTCCAACAAAAATGGCCTCTTCTGACCAGAGAACCCGCTTCAACATGTTTGTTGTCTCCTACAAGGCCTCCAGCAAATTGCAAACTAGACTTCTCATGGCCTTCTTTTCAAAATGACTTTTTTCTGCCATTCTTCAATGAAGACAAGGTTTCTGAATTCCAGGACTCGTAGTTGCCATGTCAACTGGTTCTCCCGTGTAAGCTGTGGGTCTCTGTTGTTCCTGCTTCTCTGATTAACTCTGTCTCTGTCCAGCCTGTCAGTTTAGACCAGAGGTCTGCAAGCTGGGGCTCCAGACCCACAAGTGCCACAAGTGGCTCTTTGGGTTGTTCACAACAGCTCTTTATAAATTTGTCTAAAATTTATAAAGTAATTAATATAATTATATAATTAATAATTTTCTACAGATCAGCATCCTGTAAAAAATGCATCCGTTTTTGTCTTTTTTTTTTTTTAAAGCCTGAAAATACAAATAAAATGTTGGTTCTTTAACAGTGACAATATATTTCCCGTAGTAGAGAATTATCAAAAATTATAAGTTGTCTTCTGTTAAAATGTTATACAACAGTAGCATCTCTAAATGAGTTTTGGAGCCAATGGATCTCACTAGGTTTTTATGGGCATTAAGGTAAAAGGAACAAAAATGAAATACGTACATGCCACATTTTCCAAAGACTGATTTGTAGTGTAAAAACCATCAGGAAAGAGAGCTTTGTGTTATTATTTTCCTCTGTTTCATAATTACAAGGTCATTTGGGTTGATCCAGCGTGTAAAGTCCCAATAAAATACATTCAAGTTTGTGGTTGTAACATGAGAAAACTTGGTTTAAGAGTAAATGTTGAAGTATGAGAGGAACGGAACTGCACATGATTGGAGAAGGCGCTCCTGTCTGAATAACAGATGTATCCTCTCGTGTCAGGCCGCCTCCCTGCAGCAGTACCGCCACAGGGTCGGGTCCTCGGCCAATCAGTCTCCAACCTCTCCCGTCTCCAATCAAGGCTTCTCACCCGGAGGCTCACCTCAAGTAAGGGCGTGTGAGCCGACAAGCCCAGGGCTGGATCTGTGTTGACATCACCGTACCTTCCATCGTGGTTCTGTGGTTGTTTTTGGCGCTTGGGGCTGCTGCCCAGCTCACCCCCCACCCCACGCCTCCTCCTCCCTCACAACTCATTTCTGTTGGTACTGCAGATCTGGGCAACATATTTTCATTTCTATCCGGTCACACATAGAGCCAAAGAGCCCCTTTCTAACTCAAACTTGTCACATTTCAATGCATATGCATCCTTGCTTGTCATGAGCAAATATGCAAATTTGTCACATCAGATTCCGTATCCCGTGCAGATCTCCACCGAAGTTGAAGAGTCTCCTGATGTCATAGAGACCTTCACAGATGACTTGTTTTTACAGTGTAAATGCAGGAAATTTCTTCCCTCTTTTCTCAATCAGCACTATACCGTGAATTTTTACCCTTGGACAAGATGAAGAAAAGCAAATGCTTTTCAAACTCTTTAGTATATATTGCCCAGATTTAGCCTGCAGTGTTGTGAAGCCCTCCGTGTCCTCGTTGTGTAGTGTTCTAGCATTTTTCTGATGTAAGTCCACCTTCTGCAGCTTTTGTGGTGTTTGCATTGCAACTCAAATTCTTGCTGCAACCTGAAGTTGTTCTTGTTTGTCGGATGCTTGCCTGTTGTAGCTCTGCAACACAGAGAGGTATGAATGAGCTGGAAGATGGCTTTATTTGTCACACACTTCCTCAGTTTCTCTTTCCACGTCGCTCTTAATGTCACGAGGCAAATTGACACTTGAATGCACAATATATTGAATCCATATGATAGCCGTATCGTTGCTTGTTGAAAGCTTGTGGCTCACAGTCTGGGAATTACTGCCCTTTATAGCGATGCAAATCTTTCAAACAATTCCGATTTTTAGGGTCACAATTCAGAAGCACTTTTTAATAACCAATTTTTCTATTCAAATAGTCTAGACATTCTGTTTAAATTATGTGAGTGACTAGAGGAAATGCAGTGTAAACAACTAGAACATTTATTTAATTATTTAAAATTATTCTGTAAGGTTATGTGCTGTATCAGATTCCATCAATTTATATTAAAACAAAAATAGGTTTGTGTTTAAAATTCTGTTGCTTAAATTACCAGTAACAGACTAAGCTTCACGCTGCAAGATTTTAGAATTGTCAGCTGATTTTCATAACCTGACAGACGACACATGACGATAAATCTCAGGTAAAATGGTTTTGGTGGTACAGTGTGTGGTGTCTGGCCAGACAAAAGGAGCAACACACCACACACACTGATTCCACTCACCAGCATTCAGATTCCAGGTGGGAACTCCCCTAAAGCCCTGCGATACCATATGAGACTTTAGAGTAAAGAAACATGGCAGACGATTTAGAGCGAATGGAGAGAGTTTGGTGAATTCTCTTAAGTGATAAAAAATGTTGGATAAAGGAGTGGAGACAATGCGAGGGTTAATTTGCTGCTTTATGATATGGAGCTGGATTATGTTTTTTGTTGTTGTTAACCTTTGTTAAATTGTGTTTGGATTTTTTTCTGTTCTGTCGTTTAATTTAGCTTCACCAGCTAAATATGTGATTTTTAGATTTTGCTGTTTTGATGTCGTTATAATTTCTGTCCAACTCCTCCGCTTGTTGTTTTGGTTATGATATAAATTCCCACGTCTAGGAATTGCGATTGTCCATAGAATCCTTTTTTTTTTTTCTACACCCCTACTACTTTAAGCGTTGTCTTCTAATCAGGGCCTTTAAATTGACCAGGAGTATGTATAACTTTGGCATCAACTTTTGGGGTTTAAATGCACAAAAATAAAATAAAAATAAAAAAACAATTGGTTGATTAGCACCAATCTGAGATCGGAGCATCTGAATTAACGACGAGGGAAGATGGAAAAAAACAGAATCCAAATTTCAATGTGTTGCTTCATGTTGAGCCAAACACACCCAAGCTGAACTCTGAAGAGGTTTATGAGTCACAGCTTAAAGGAAGGCTAGAGCACCTCAGGACAAAGAGCGCCTCAACTGCAATATAAATTTAAATTTGTTTGGACTGCATTAAAGCTGGGCTTTGTATGCTTGAGATGAAAACGAGATACAGAAACAACAGTGGCGAGGGACATGGGTGAGGTGAGTCGCTCGGGGTGTGTGTGTGTGTGTGGGGGGGTGTTAGTCCTGCTGAGTTTGTGCTGCAGGGGCTGAGCTGTAATCCTGAGGTCATCCACTGCGGCCTCACAGTGGGCGCCACTGTCCTGCTCTATCCTGTGGGAACATGTGCAGCACTCAGCCATGATGTGCTTCCAGACCAGCATGACTGAGGAGATGATCCAATTTCTGAGGAGCTGATGTTTAAAACAGGGAGGCTATGCTGCTGAGTCTGTGAGGACATTCAAGAGAATTTCTGAGTGAACTGTCTTGAGTAGAGTGAGGGAGGGAAGCATAGAGTCATAAAGGGGACAACATTTTCAGTCATTCCCTTTATTCTATGGGTTTTACGTTCGTGCTAATTAAAACATCAAGGCCACAAAACAACAGGAGGAGAAAATGCCAAAGGAACCTCCTCCCCTTTATCACAGCGAACTAATGTTACTTTTTGTCAAACAGTATTTCATCCACAGACCTCTACAAGAGAATATTCTTGATTGATTGGTTTCTGATGATTTTGTTGATACAGGCAGTTAATTTAATTAATCAGTTATTTATTTTCTGTTTATTTCAGTTACAATCTGAAATGTTCTAGAGCAAGAGGTCCAGACAGAAAAGACTCTGGTTTGATTTCACTTTAACTGTGTGTCTGTGCTTGGACCAGTTTATTATGGCATTGTCACAGCATAGCCATTAGCAAACATATCAGACTTAAGCTGGTCAATATTGCTAGGCAAGAATTTCAAATTGCCAAAGTTTAGCCAAAATCTGCTGGTACCTCATTACATATTGATCATACTTTCTTCATCAAACTGCTGTCATAGAACAAAATGTATTTATCCACATGCTTTGTGAACAGTTGGTTTTTTTCTTTATTTTAAAACCTAAAAATATAAATAAAATGGCAGTGCTTTAAAAATGTAAACAAGTTTTCTGTAACAGATATTTATTTAAAAAATTTAATTCAGTTTTTTTTTTCAGAAGTTCATGGAACATTTGAATTGTTTAACAGGACAGAGGGCAAAAAATGTCTCTGAGGTTTGTAAAGGTTGTCAGTAGATGATTATGATCCCACAGAATGATTGTCGACCGCCATTAAAATGTTGGCTCACCACTAAATCTACAACCACTGGCCTTCAAGGTGCCAGTGGTTGTAACATCCAAGGTTTCATATCACTGATGTTATAGAAGCAACTTTCTTTGAGGCAGTGCAGCGCTTTGTCTGGAAAGTTCCCTTTTACTTTGAGGAAATGTCCATTTCTGCATTACTTTAGCATTTTTTGTAAAACACAAAATCGTTTTTATTTTTACAATCTTTTATGAACTCAAGAGGGGCTGAGATTTTGATCTGGTGTCCAAATGTTTGCAGTATCAGTGTATAGTAAGTCTATGCATTGAATAGGCCTACATGTACTTTTATGTGTAGCATTAAGGAACACACACTGTAATGTTCCCACTGGGGACATTACCATACATAGAACGTATTATCCTCTGTTCCACTGACAGGCTTTCTGTGATTGTCCAAATGCAGAAACTATGAAATTCTTATCATAAATAACTGATTTGAATGAATGTGAATGTATATCAGAACAATCCTCTTTAATGGTTTAACTATTTCTGGATATTTTTGTCTTTTCTTACTCTATATACTTTAAACTTCAGGAGACTGTTGTTCAAATGTTTGCAAATTGCAACACAAGATCTTTTCTTCCCACAGCCATCACCATCTACAATAACTAATAAAGAATTTTGAATTAATATTAATTTCAACATTTAGTTTCCCTTTGGGATTAATAAAGTATTTTTGAAATTTGAAAATGACAGTACACCTTATGTAGTCATCTCCAGGCATATGAATGTCTGGAGCACGCTGCTCTGAAAGGTAACCAAAGACTCAAATGTATTTAATGACGACTATCTAGATGTAGTGAAACTGTCCTCTGAGATCGTAGTTCTGAGTGAGTTTGTGCAAAATGTGAAGCGTGAAGAGAAGATGAGAGAGACTGAGTGATCGACTCACCCAGTCAGGTTAACCAAGTCTGGCTCTCCTTGGGTAACATCTGGATTCTTTTCTTTCATTCTTTGTAATATTCCTTCATATTCTTGTGAGAAAGTTTTTTTATATATATTTAATTGAGTTCTGAATTCCAAATAGAGGGAACAGCCAAACATCCATCACCATCTGAGCCTGGATTCACAGCAGCTCTGAGCCAGAGCCTGGATACGCTGACAGAACCTGGAGCAGAATCCGGCTCTGAGAACTGGACGTTCTCTCCTCCTGTCCTGTCATTAGCTTCCTGTTTTCTGGCATCAGGACCTGCTGGACCTCAAAGCCTTTCTCTGTTCAGTTCCTCATTCCTCTGCAAACCTTCCCTAAAGTGAGAGTTCAGAATCCAAACAATGTGAGAAGAACACAGAGCTTATCTATCAGTGAGGCAGATCATGATAGTCATAATGATACAATTAAATCAAGATGAACTACATGCTCATTCTTAATATTTAAAATTAAACCAGTTTATCAGTTATTTGACCCATTGCAGCTTAATGGGTTTTTAAGGGAGTTTTTTTCTTTCTATGCCAGCTTCCTTATGTTCAGATTGTGATGGTTGGATTTATTTTTTTATTCTACATCAGAATATGAGAATGTGATTATATGACATATGGTAAAAAAATCTTTTGGGTTATATACTTTTGATAAGTTATTGGTTTTTTTTTTTTTTTCATTTTTTGAGTTAATTTGTGTGTCTGTCTTGTTTTATTTATGTTGCTTGGAGGGAGGGTGACATTTTGCAATATAAAATTGTATAAATAAATAAATCTACTTCAAGCTAAAAATGCCACATAGAGTTACAGAAGACTTCAAACAGATGGACTGAAAAAAAAGTAACTTCAAAAAGGCTGATATTTATTTTAATACATGAATGAAGTGGTTTGTAACAGTATTTGACAAACATACACAACTTAAAGAAGGTAAGTATTTTACATCATTGTAAGGCAGGGTTGTCACATAGGCCAAAACAGTTGAGTCAAAAAGAGTCACCAAAAAAAAAAGTTAAAATAAATTAAAACAAAACTGTTTTTTTTTTACTTATTCTACAATAAGCTATTCTGCAATATTAAACAAGTAACAGGATGTGCTAACAGATGGCACCCGGGGCACACTTTGGAGACCCCTGTTGTGAGGTGACTTGAAGCATTCGTATTGCTGTTCTTTTTCCATCCACCGTGTTTCCACTGCTCCCTCCTCATCGTCACTCAGAGCGTTTCAGGAATTTGGACAGAAATAACGATCAGATCTTGTTTTTCTGCTGCAGCACAACTCCATCCTGGGCAGTGTGTTTGCTGACTTCTACGACCAGCAGCTGCCGTCCATTCAGGCCAGCACTCTCTCACAACAGGTCCACGCTGTGTGTGTGTGGGGGGGGGGGGGGGCGCGCGTGTATGTGCTTTCACACAAAGAATACACGCAGTTGGAATGGGAAATGTTTTCTGTGATTTTCCAGTTGGAGCAGTTCAACATGATGGAGACCCCCATCAGCTCTGACAGCCTGTACAGCCAGACCTCCACCCTCAACTACTCCCAGGCTCTTATGATGGGTTTGACTGGCCACTGCAACCTTCAGGACTCCCAGCAGCTGGGCTACAGTAGCCATGGCAACATCCCCAACATCATTCTAACAGGTGCCACTTCAACATTTTGTCTAGACTTGTTCATGCAGAAATCTTCAGTTCCATCTGAAAGTGCAGAGTTCTGTCTGTGAACTCAGTTGTTAAACTGTCTGAGTCCAATCTGCACACCTGATCACTTCCTTAAACTGGTTTCAGGCCTTTCTGCTTGACCTAACATCAATACAGTGCTTGTGATTGATTTTAGATTAATCAGTATTAATTGTACAGCAAAAGGAGCCTAATAACAGTTTTTTTTTTTTTTTTACAGTAATTTGAACAAAGTGAAGCTAAAACTGTAACATTTGAGGAGTTCTGGGTAGAACAGATTTACAGACAAGGAGTTTTAACTTTGGTTAGGTCAGGGGACTTTATTTACCCAAAGGTATATTTGGTTTCAGTGGTTGAAATCATACATATTCATACACACACACACACACACACACTGTAAAAAGTAAGAACACATCACATAACTTTTGACAGATAAAATGATCAAGGCTCCACGAGTCATATTCGAAGCAAAGTAAGACCCAGAAGAGGAGAGTATGTAATTAATATCAGTATTGTGTGGAATAAGAATATTAGCATAAAACTGAGAGCATCGATGCAGCAGTGGGAACAAAGCTGTTTTTAAAGCGTCTTGTCCAACATTTAGGGACTAAAAACCTCTGACTGGAGGGAAGAAGCTGAAAGTTCCTGTTAAGGGGATGAAAAACAGAAGAGGCTCTCTGCTGTAGCCTGTTGATATACAGGAATGCTCTGTTTCAGTTTAACAGCTTAACAAACTGCTGGTTGGAACTCTAGTTCTCTGCAAAATGTATTTATTTTTTGTACAGTTTTGGCTTCATTATTCTGACTGGAGGGTTCTTTCTTTGTTGTTCTTTCAGCAAAATACCTTTTTTAATGTCTGTATAATATTAATACTAGATTTTCCTTAGTGCACCAAAGACTTAATTAAAACCAATATTCACTGTGCTTTTTTTTTTTTTTTTACCAATCTAATATCCTGCTTTGCTTCAGTGAGTGGAGAGTCTCCTCCGAGCCTCCCTAAGGACCTGACCAGCTCACTGTCCACAGACATCGGCTTTGACGTGGACTCCCAGTTCCCACTGGATGATTTAAAAATCGACCCTCTGACTCTGGATGGCCTGCACATGCTGAATGACCCGGACATGATCCTCGCCGACCCCGCCACAGAGGATGCATTTCGCCTCGACCGCCTCTAGTTCTCGATCTCCATCACTCACCGTACCTGAACCGGGCCGTCCAGCGTTTCTGCCTGAGCAGAACAAGCGATTCCACTCAATCGAACCCCTGACTGTGAGTTTTTCAAAAACAAAACAAAACAAAAAAAATCCCTTGTGGGAAATTGCATGGAGACGTTCCTGAAGACTACTTCTAGCTTCTGGCATAGAGTTTGGGATGAATCTGTTAGATGGCTCAGTCGCTACATTCACCATTCGGATCGCTTTTCAACACCAGGCTAACTGTTTGAGGAAGCCGGACAGCAGCAGAGACAGCCTGGTGACTAGCTACAGTTAAAACAATCAGCATATTCCAGTCCAGATGCCTGAGTATTTTATAGTTTGATGATTTAGAGAAAATCCAGAAAAGGTAGACTCCTCTCAGTCTAGCTTGGGTTTTGTGCTTTCATCCTGATGGTTTGTGATATATGCCCCTAGAGGCGCTGAGTCATCACTTTATTTTTAGGTTATTTCTGAGAATAGATTTTATCAAAGGGAATAGGAGTCATCATTTATGCATGAAATCATAAATCACTGTGGATACTTGTTTTGCCTTAAAAGCTTGACGTTTTGGTTTTCATTGCAAAAAGAACAAAAAAAAATCTATGAAGTCATTTTTACTGAGTTGCAAGTTGCTTGGCCTGCATAATTTACCGTTGTGTTGTCACTACTGCCTCATAAGTCAGAACGTAACCGCGGATCCGCTTGGTCTTGGTGAAGAAAACGATGTTTACAGGCTCGTTCTGCTTTACTTGTACAGAATATGGTTGGATTTTTGCGTAATGATATCTATGCAAAACTACGGTGACTGGGAGGACTGGAATGTGGGAACTGGTTGAAGGCAGAGTCGGAGGTTCCTCTGGAACGCACATGGATGTCTTTCAACAAACACTTTTCTTTCATTTTAAGGTCAAGTATGGAATAAAATAGATTAAACATGGCAGTCGCTGGAGATTCCTGGATTCCTCCCAAAGACGGGACCTCAGTGGGTGAAACCTATTTTTCCAGTCAGCTGAACTGCCAAACAGCACTGTTGATGCAATGAGAATGTACTTAGTTTACATCTGTGTGGTTGTGATGCTGTCATTTTGTTATCCTCATTCACTCCTTTTCTATTTTTTTGCTACCTGTAGAGCCAAACACCTTCCGCCTGTTACTTTAAGCACACGTCTGAGTTTGGTTGTTTTCCTGCCATGTTTATCTCGTTTTTGTCTTTAATTCATCTTTCTGCTGTTGAGGTTTGTCTTGATGTTGTCTTCATGTCCTTTTAGGTGGGTGGTTTCCCTCACTTTGTTCACAAATATGTACCATTTCTCATTTTTTTGCACTTTATACTTTCATTCGAAAACACAGATTCAAGAGTTTGTATATGGAGCGCCCCATCCTGTGACTGTTAAGTGAACTGGACCTGTTCAATCTGTCTTTGTTAAAACTTGCCTTCTTGTACAGACAAAGGAGAAAAAAAAGAGGAAAACCCCAAAAAGCTAAATGAAAATTATTTTTGAAGAACAGAATTATCAGGATAGTTTAAACAAATGTGTTTTTACTGAACTAGGTTGTATTTTAGGATTCCTATGTTTAAGCGTTTGGTCACTGCAGCAGATTCTTCTGCGATTGTCAGAGGGTCTGGCATATAGAAAATAAAAGTCACACAGTAGAGATGGAAATAAATATGTATCATAAATACAACTAGGGATGCACAATATTTTAATATGTCGTCTGGTTTCAGCAAGAGATGCACCAATCAATGTGTTCTGACTGGATACCGATCAATGGGTTTGTGAAGATTTGAGCTGCCAAAAGGATTTGAACCATTTCTAATTTCTATTCAGGATTTATGGAGTACAGTATAATAAACTGCCATTATAGCTCCAATATCTGGACTGGTCATTTTCAGAGAATGTGGAGTTGGGTAATCAAGTTGGAGTCACATTACTTAAACTTATTCTCAATCTGCAAAAGTGAAATCTAGTGACGTAAGTAAGAGTAATGCAGTATTACTCTGCATTTGGTAGAGTAATACTGGTAGAAAGGCCACTGAAGTACTGAGAGTAACTGATCATCATCTGACTTAATGTACAAAAATGACGTCATCAGAAAATATTAAGGAATGTGCAAAATCAGGTATTTTAACGACTAGAGAGAAAAAAATACAAATAAATATCATCACAAAATAAATTCAAGCAGTAAAATCAATCAAAAATAAATGTTCTACATATAAGACTTATGGAACTTATGAAATATATCCAGAAATGTTACTCAGGTGAAAGTAGCAATACTTCATGATAGTATTACTCAAGTAAGAGTAAAGATTAAAATCCTAAAATTACTTTTATTTTTCCTCCTGGAAGTTATTCAAGAAAATATAACTAGTTAGTTTAAAACAGCTCTCTAGTAGATATTCAGGGTTCTACTTTCATAATTTGCTATGCTAACATAATGTAACAAAAATCAAAATGTCGATCTTTCATTTCCTCCTTGTGGTTGGTCTGTTCATGTTTTCAGCTCTCTATGTAATGATAACTCACACATTTGATAAGGGAGCATGTACCAAATTAACCTGCACAACATCCAGATTCCACAAAAAAAGTTTAAATATTTTTAATCTTCTCTTTAGAGTCAGGGTTAAGAAGTTTATACAAGCTAAATATTTTCTATGGTTTTATGCTTTGAAATGTAATTTTTCCAACACTTCTTTGTGCATCTCTAGTTTAAATCTACATCTTGACATTAGCCGAGGCTGCTTTTGACCATTTCAGAATAATTTGGTATATTAAAATAGGAAGTCTACAGGTTTGGTCTAAAATGTTGAAGTGCTAAGCTGAAAATGAAGCTGGATGTAGGTATCCAGGTTCTGAACCAGAAAAATCAGTCCTGGTTAAATTTGTATGAGAATAAAAACAAGATCTTTTCTTGGTCACTATGTTGGATCACTTTTAGCCAATGAAAAAAAAAAATGTTTGCAGCTGCAATGATTCCTACTTAAATGTGTTTTAAAGACTATTTTACTTCTCCTGTCACAGTCTGAAACAGAAACGTTGGTCTTTTATTTTCCTACTAAATGCATGAAACTTCAGATATGATTTCTCCTTTTGTTGGTGATTGTTTCCTCTGAATGTTGGGAGATATTTAGTTTAAATATTTAAAGTTTTTTTTGTTTTTGTTTCTGTTTGCTAAAAATATGTTGTCATGTTAAACTTGTGTCTTGTGTGTGTAAGTGACGCCTAAATATGTACAGTGATGAGCCTTTTATGCACATGTGGAAGCTATTGTTTTGGCACTGTGTTTAATCTGCAATATATAGTACGTGCTTATTTTCTGTGCAACACCCACAGAATTTTATTATGTCAAAGTACCTGTAGGATAGTTGTGTATATTGCTGTACTGTAGGAACAATGTTTTTTGTGCTTACTGTGAGATGATGTCAAAATGGGAAAATGCACTGAGAAATACTGCTGGATCTCTCTGCTGGATCTTCGGACTCTAAAATGAACCTGATGTTTTGCGGGCTCTTTTTTTTCCTTTCACGTTTTCCGTTAACTTCCTTTAGCTAATGTGTCGTCTGTGTTTGTCACTTCTTTATACATCGGTGTTCAGGTATCCATTGGTGAAGCACCAGTGTTTACAGAGACAATGGTTTACAACAGGGCAAAGTTTGTTTGCCAAAGCCTTCATCATAGTTTCCACCCTGTATCTGGACTAATGAGCAACTGCACTGTAGATTAGGAAAACGGTTCCGTTCCTTCGCTTCAGTGCTGGGAGGATAATCTTTGTATTGGTGAAAAAATGTAGATTTACTTCCGTGAGGTTAGTGATTAGACTTTTCCTTTATGCCTCATCCTCATGCGTTTCATGACCACAAAGTACTGTTGTTTGGTTGAAATTTCCCATTCCTCTGTTCTTGCTATAAGCAAGTGCCATAACAAAGATTTCTAGCATGTTTGCATTTGGGTAAATTTAAATATCATTGAAAAATTAATTTGTTTCAATAATTCAATTCAAAAAGCCAAACCTGTTCATGCTGCAGCTTTGACTTTGCAAGGGGGATATTTCAAGCATTTATTTCTGTTCCTTTTTATCATTTCAAGAAATGATTGACTTTTATGAGCTTTACTTCATGTTATAATGTTATTCCCTCATCAAAAACATACCTGGAGTGTCGCCTTCATTCTTTCGTGTATGTTTGAGAAATCCATTCATTTCTACGGCAACCATTCAGCTGTGCAAAACACCTAGGTGGACTTAGCCCCGCCTTTGAGGCACAGCTCCTCCTCTGAGCTGTAGTTTCTAAGCTTCCGCCTCACAGAGCGGAAGCTGAGCGGCTCCCCTACTCAGCTCCTTCAGACTAGCCAGCAGCAGCTAGCAAACACCTGGTGGAACAGTGCATCTGCAGAGCTTATTATGAGCTACTCCTCAGAGCAACGTTGGTAAAAACTTTGTTAAAGGGTTAATAGAGGAGCCATGTTGTAATTCCTGAACGCAAAGTTTCAGAAAAAGCAAGATTTTCTTAAAGAGACAGAGGCCCAATTTCAAGGCATTTAATTATGAAATAAAATTTCTTTTATATATAGCATTTTTATAATAACTGAAGGTAAAAACGTTTCTTGATCATGTTATAAAATGGTACTATGTGGCTTGAAAACACATAATACTGTCCCTTTAATTAATTTATTACAAAAACTAAAAGTTTTGTTTTATTTTAGAAAATTACATATATTTTACATAAAACCAACAAAATGAGATTTTCATACAGAAACTCAGTTCTTTATCTTCAGCTGCAGACCACACTATGTGAATCTACACCAAACTCTTGGATGGACATTGCATCACAATTCTCTCAAGGCTGTGGTTATCTGTGTTCTGATCGCTCACCATTGTTTTCCCCTAACTTTTTACTAAAATTCAGTCTGTGAATATCCAGCTCCTTTAGCAGAGAAACTGAATTTTGGGTTTTGATTTGCTGTAAGGCAGGATCATCATGATGAACAGAAGTAAATGCTTGACATAGATCAGTGGGAGTTGACTGAGTTTTACTTTTTGAATTAAAATATTAAGAGAAATATGTAAATTAATTACATTTTTGATTATTTTCTCATGTATTGATTACACCAATAGGTACTTAAAAATGATATCGTAGTAAACCTGCATGAATTTTAGTTCTGTTTCTTTTTTATTTAGATTTAAATCAACATTTGAACCAAAGTTCAAAACAGCCATAAGCTAGAGAGTATGGTAACATTCTGGCCATCAAATGGTCGATCATTTTAGGGTTTGAAAAATAGCACATAAACATTTTAGTTTTTGCATGAAGGTAAATTCAGGGTATGTTAACATGTTATATTTTATTTTGAATTCATTTTTCAATGTTAAACAAATGGTAGTAAAACAATATCTCATTAAAAAAGTTTATCTTATTTAGAAAGATTTACATTATAGTTAAAGATATAATAGGAAATACCAGAAACAAATGCTTTACAGCCAGGTTTTATACACACATATATATATATATAAATATATACACACACACATATGTATATATGTGTGTGTGTACATTATGTGTAAAAACACAAGTGAATCCTGAAAGGTGAAAGGGAGTCACACTGATGTATGGTCACTCAGTGTGTAACCTGCAGTGACTGAATCCTTAATGTGCATTTAGAGGACAGCCCAGCGCTGGTTTAAGCCTCATACAATGGCAGCTAAAGTCTTATATATACAGATATATATATATAGATATAGTGTTTTATTTTGGAGCACGGTGTTACTTTCCCAAACACTAAAATGCATTTTACTGCCGTAAAGAGATGCACCGTGCTCCAGTGGTGTTCTCACTTCAACAGCAAACATTATGCTCATATGCAAATTCTAGCATTCTGCAACATCGCTTGACGAGTTGTTACTTTTCTCCAGCTGACCCTTTAAGAATGATTCGTTCACACCTTTTCCCTAAAATTGTGTGTTTTCTATCTCAACTGTTATATTGGACCAAAATAATGAAAGTTAGCTGTAAATGTGAGCTGTACTGAAGATGAAAAACACTTCTATACAAACAGTACGTGATGTATTTTTCTTATGTGATGGCTTCTGTCTTCGTATCTGTTTTATTTTTTGTAAATTTAATATAAATAAATATATCTGACAATACATCTGGTCGTCTGTGCAGTGTCGTTTCAGATCAGAGAAATCACTTTCAGGTACATCACTTACATTATTAAAACATGATTAAACTAAGCAGCTCTTTGGGACAAGCTTGCCTTGATTAAACATGAGTTACTTAGTTTGGTTTGCTCATCACAGTTGAATTGACAATAAACACTATAAATTGTGGCAGGTTGTGATTTTGGACTAGAAGAGGCCTCAAAAGAATTTGAAATCCACAACTTACACTATTAAACAACTCCGTGTCCCAGCACAACTCATGCTGAAAAGAACTGCTCAATATAAATCAGAAAAAAAGCGTGATCCCAGATTGATTTTCTAGGACTGTAAATAGCTTAAGGATTAGTTTTTAAATCAAATTAGTTTCTTTAGAGAAAACAGTGGATGCACCCCAACTGTTTATTGTAATATGTCATCAGGAGTAGAAATACATTTATGTCAATTTTAGAACCAACCCTAACTAAGTAGTTGAAAAAGTTTTTTGATGGTGTTTTCCCCTGCTTGGATTTGATTAAGCTCCCATTGAATAATAGATATTTATCACAATATTTTTAATGTACATGAAATAAAACCAAAAAAATCCTCTAAAACTTAATCTAAACCTATATAAGTTTTCATAACACACAGGACACAGTATTTTGTGCAGCTACTAATGAAAAGCAGTGCTCTCCTTCAGCAACAGATTTAAATTTAAAAACTCCAGGTCTCCATCTGCTGGTAGAAAGCTGTCAAGCAGCGAGCTTTCACAGATAATTATTCTTTTGATGCCATAAAACGTTTATTTTATTCGTCGCCACAGAATATGAACTTAGTGGGTCTTTAAGACTGCAAAACCTTGATTTGTTCCTCTTTTGTGTATTTTGCTTCCAAGACTTTTCTGGTATCACTAAAGTGAGTTTGAACAACATTTCTTTGTATTTTCTGAAGTTATGAAGGTACGGCAATATTTTGCATTGGGCATCGGTTGCTTTGTCACTCAAATATAGTTCAGTTGTTGAACCTGGCTATCTTGAATAGGTTGAATTTGTGAAATCATACAACTTATATAGGACTTGCTTAATCATTTAACATGCATTATGCTCAAATAAAAGGCATAATTAAAGATTTTGCTGATTTTACATCCAAGACTCCCATATTGGATGTTGAGATCATGACTTGTAAGAACTGTTTGTCTTTCCCAACTGGAATTTCTAAATGAAGGAACCGTTTGATATTATTTTAGCTTAAAAGTTGGAAACGTCTGAGTAAAAATCGAAAGGAAGATTTAATATTTCAACCAATAATGCTATACAAGTTGACATGATTTTTTTTTTTTATCTTTTCTTTGGTTTATGGCATAAACCATCAAAATAACAAAACTCAACTATTGTTTTACAGTCTTTTTTTAATGTGTTGAGTGTGGTGGAACTGGAAAACACTAGTATTAGTATGCAGCCAATATGTGGGTCACATATGAATTTTGCTCAATTTGTCTTGGACTCACATTGGGTTTCTTGTATGTGATATGATTAGATTGATTAAATAAAAATCATATCAGTAATGTCATTTGGCTGGAGGTCTTAGACAGATAGATTATATATATATATATATATATATATATATA
>CAEGAG010285372.1:0-12924 GCA_903067065.1 Brachyrhaphis terrabensis
TCGTATGGCAGGATTTCAAGGGCTGCTGACGTTGACCCCTTATTGTTAGATGCTCCCTTTGTGGTCGAACTCGCCACTGTACTGAGCGAAGGAAAAGAAAGCCTTCTCTAACAGTCGGTCATGCCCCAGTGCTCCTGGCAACAACAGGTCCCAAGGACGCAGACCTGCCTGCCCTATATTGGCTCGGCTCTCCATTAGCGTTGGCGACACCAGCCCCCTGTCAGCTGTCCCATTCGGGGCCGGGCCGGCCCTTTATTAAAGCTTTGATGGCCGCTGAACAAAGGGGCGTCCTATGTTTAGATGATAGAATGTAAGCAACTGGTTTTCTGCTTGGGCAACGCAAGACAAAGAGCTTCCTTCTGAATACAGCGGAGTACGCAAGCGAGAATGAGTGAGAAAACTGGAGAGGGAGGAAGGAGAGAAATAAAAGGAGGAATTTGCCCTAAACTTGGGAAGAAATAACAGATTTCTGCGTGAGGATTACTTTGATGGCATGGAGAAACTTCACAGGTGGCCATGATGCTTTGAGAGTAACGGTTAAAGTCCCAGAACCCAAAGAGTAAACATTACTATGGTGTGTTAAGCTAGAAAATCAAAACTGAAGTGTAAAATGTCTGCAGTACAAATTTACTATGTAATCAATTACATATCGACTATTTAATAAACCAAACAAAAACTAAACTTTTTGTACTATTTTACATTGACTAATGGCTTATATTTATAAACTACAATGGCTTTTTTAAATGAATTACAAAGCGTCGTTAGCTAAATGTGTAGCAATTCCAAATTAATATTGTACATTAAAATGTTCGGTGATTGTCCTAATTTTGCTTCTTTTTGCTGTGACACATTGTTTTTTCTTTTTCTTTTACATTAAAGATACTAAAAGTGATAAAAAATGAATGTCATATCTCTGGAATACAATAAGGAAAACTATTTTAAAGCCACGAAAAAGAGAAACAATAAGAGCCTGACATTATATATCTTTAGTTATTTACAAAAACTATTATATATATATAAAAAAAAAAACTGCAGTTATTAGGTAGAATCTCTTTCTCTGTCCATACAAACTGAATGGAGCAAAGCATTTCTTTTTTTTTTTTCTATCCACTCCCAATAACTTGTGTGGTTGTATTAAACATGCAAGGGGCCCAACTGTCAGCTCGTATGTTTGTCTTGCACACATACCTGGTCATGGCTGGCTTGTAGGGTGCTCCCGGTGCCGTGGAAAGTCATTTGCACTGGGGACAGGGTCAGATAGGTCACAAAATCCTTCCCACTCTGCGCATCGCTGTACTGCACCTGGAAAAGTAACAAATAATTTCAGCAGTGAGAAGAGAAATAAAAACATGACATTCCCTCAAAAAGAAGGTGTTTTAAGATTGTGTTTCATGTCACAGACCAGCACAATATAGAACATGAATGGAAAAATGGAAATGCATTTAAAAATGGTTTACAAATATTGTAAAATCTTAACCAAATTGTATATATTTCTGTTACAAAGCTTGTGATTTACTACTAAGCCAATTAACTGCATGACAAAATCTAAGGAGCTCAATAATTTTCATTTTGATTATTAATATTTTTCGAAGGGTAATTTTGTTTCCACATTTGAGACATCATAATCCATCTTATTCATGGTTTCCATTTTGTTTTTTTATTTCCATTTTATTTATTATTTTTGGTTGGGGTTTATTTTGGTTTTTCAAACATCTTTCAATTGTAGTGTTAAATATTCTTTGCAAAATTAAATTTGATTGGTCTTTGAAATTGTGAACTTGCATTATTATGCCATCAGCAGTACATTACTTGAAAATGGTTTCAAAATAACAATATAATTGTTTATTGCAATAATCATTGGAACAATTCATGGTCCAACAAAATTTGCTACCATGACAGGCCTACGTATTACTCTAATGCTATTACATTAAATATCAAATGAACCACAAACACTTTTCTGGTTTAGCTGTCAGCTTTCTGTCACTTCACAATAGAGCACAACTTCATGAGGGGATGGCTAAAATAATATTTGCAATACAAATAAGCACTGAAATTTGTCGTCGCAAAGGCACTGCAACGCTCATCACTTTTATGCTCAATTACCCACCAACACACAGGAATGGCAACAGAGAAGAACAAGTGAAAGTGCATCTGTGTGTGATTGAGAGGGGGCATCCGAGGTAGAGATCGCATCGTGAGTGACCCCTCTGAATTGAGAGGTTAACTCCGCAAGCATTCCTAAATGCTGTGCAATCAGGACTGTTATGACATGCTGCTCCTCTGGGACAGGCTGCTCCTGAGATGGAAGAGCTTGTAGTTAACGCTGGCTGCTTAGCCTGCCCTACTTCTCACTGGCTCTGTCCCAGGGTTCGCCTGTGGTCTTGCATGAGTTTATATGTGTTTGCCTGGCCTACTTCTGCCCGGGACAGCTGCAGGCATCTTAATAAATAGAACACATAACTATGAGACCTGAAAGAAGAACTAATACCAAGATTTGACATCCAGTGACTCTAAATGTTTGCCAAACAGCAAAGATTGGATGCAGAGCATCCAATCAAACAAAACCTCTTAATTAAATTTAGACCTGAACTTTGACTGGGCCATTTTAACACATGCATATGCACTGATCTATGCCATTCATGTATTGTTTTACATATATTTTAACATCATGCTGTCCTGCTGAAAGCTAAACCTCCATCTAAGTCCCTCATCTTCCAGCGGATTTTCTTCCAGGACTGCCCTGCTAAAACTGTATAAGATTACAAGAATAAAGTCATAATATTAAGAGGATAAATAATTAATTTTATGAGGGCTCCAAAACAAAAAAATAAAACAATTTAAAAAGAGGAATTTTGAGAAGGTTATACTTTCACATCTGCATCACATTATTACCAATAGGAGGACTTTAAAAAGATTCTGAAATCAGTTGTCTATTTCAAATAAAGATCTACATGAAATGAGCTGGTTATGTCGGATCCTGATAACTAAGTTCGCTTCTAATTAAAATCACAGTTTTTTGTAATTTTAACATGTTTATTCAGGTAATATTGTGACCATACTCTCAAAGTTAAGAAAGAAAAAATCTCATAGCCTAGCCAATATATACATTGTTATTTCTACTTATTATGTGGTCATTTGTGTTGGTCTGTTACTTAAAAATCCCAATAAAACACAATGAAAGTTTGAGGTTATAATGTGATGAGGTATTGCTTTCGCAAGGCACTGTACTCTGGACTTTCTACAGTGCACAGGAAACTTCAACCTCACTGGGAAAATATGATTTTGCACCAAATGATGACGCAAAATCATATTTCACATACTTTAAAGGATCCAATGAAACAACAAGCTTGTGGAAAAACAGATATCAGCTTTTGAATTCAAGCATAATGAATGTCCTGGCTCCCAATCTGCATATTTATGTTGGAAGAAACGTTTTCAAGTCTTTTAATCACAGAAAGTCATAAAACAAGCCTCTGCATGCAGACATGCCTATTTTTCTTTGAGTGCCCTAAATCTCCTCACCGGATCAAAGTTTTATCTTATCAAGGCCATTATTTGATGGCTATACATGCTGAGCTTGTGTGCATGCACAAGTACGCACACACAGCAGCTGTATACGATCTGTGACTGAAAGCTTCCAGAGTGGGGTGTGTGTGTGTGTGTGTGCGCGCGCGTGTCTTTTCTCTCCGGATGAGTTACGATCAGGCAGCCAGACACATGGAAGTCTGGCTGCCTGATCGTAATTCACACTCAAGCACGGAGAGATATGAACATGTTTCCATGAAAACACGAACAACCGTGCGATGCTACATACGGCGCATACATAGAGCACATGCTGGCATGCGTGAGTGTGCGTGCTTGCACACCTGCTGGTGAGTCCAGCTCCCAGTGATAAACTGTGGAACGCTATCTGTTATGAGTATGACTGATGAATGTAGTAAAGTGAGCCATGGAGAAAAAAAAAAAAAAAAAAAGCCTTCCCAGACGGGTAATCTCCAATAAATTCTCCAGACTTAAACATAAACGAGAAAGGGGCAAAGGTGTGAGGGAGAAATAAAAAAGGAAAAAAAAAAGATGACAAGAAAAAGATGACAATACAACAATTTGGTAACAAAAGATTTATGCTGGAAAGTTTGGAGATGCTGTACATGAATGAGTTTGGTGAAAAAGCATGGAGTGTTTGTTTATATGTGACAGCCTCAAGTTCTTCTTTGAATAAGAGACTTTAATACATGATGTAATCATGATAAACAGTTGCCACTTTGCTCCAATCATCTGTTGCAAACTGTCAAAAGTTCAGCTGAAATAAGTTGACCTTCTCTAAAAGACTTTTAGTTTTAAGTTAAATCTTGTTCATTAAAATTTGGACAAACAAACAAAAAATCCCTTTTATAGAACAATATAAAACAAAATGAGATTTCTTGTTCCTTAAGTAATAAAACGTAAAATAATGTTATATTGATTCTTACAGTTTAAATTTTCCATTTGTGTCCTTTCTAGGAGATTCATCTTTGTTTTACTCTGCATGTATGCATTTTAAGAAGAAGTTCTATCAAAATGTTCTGGTAAAGTGTCAAAACAATCAGTATCAAAAGACAAGAAGATAATTCTTCAATTAATCCTATTTTGTTTATCATTGCTAAAAATGGTGGTGGGAGAATAATGTCGGGGAGATGTTTTAATGCCAGTAGTTCTAGTCAACTTAAGAAAAACTGTAGAATTTAAATTCACCTCTTTCCCCTCAATGAAAATTTAAACTCATCTCTAGCACACGGGTCAATCTAAACAGGTTTGGGAACAAATAAAGCAGGCTAACTTTATGCTTGTAGAACAGATAAAATGTTGNTTGACTAATTTACTTATATTTTTTGCCTTGTAATTATTTTCTACATCTTCTGAAATCCACCGCAAAGAGCATTGAATACTAGAGTTTACAAGTAGATAAATCTTGCATTGTAAATTTTATTGATTATTTTTTTCCCTAACAAGCTACGATTTCTCCCACTTCTTTCTCATTCCTCTTGATTTCTGATAAAAAAAAACAGAATGGTAAACATGATGAGGTCAAGAAATGAGTGAAAACTGGCAGGTCACCAACAATCACCCATGGGTTCTACTATCCTGGTGGCTTTTTTAAATTAATACATTTAATTTTTGACAAAACAGTCAATATGTTTGACCGCTTTGAGGATTTACCACCAACTCTTAACTGAAGGCAGGAAACAAAGTTGACTGACCCGTCAGCGTCTACAGGATCATTTCATTTGTAATGATTTGGCGGAAACTGAAATAACGAGCGTCTTAAAAACAAGCAGCCCATTCTCAAATGCCAGCCGGCCTGTTTTGAGTGCATCTGTGAGCGGATGCATTCTAAACAGGCCCGACTAATCATCCCTGGTCCCATCACAAAACACAGCCTCTAATCCACTTCCTTTGGAGACAAAGAAGCAGGAGAGTTATGCAAGGCCTGCAATTGATCGGCGGCACTAATGTGGAGCGACCTCTGACATCTGGCTTCTAAAGCTGGATGGCTCATCTTCCAATGGCCCTCTTCATTGAAGCAAATGTAAACATGCACAAACCAAAAAAAAAAAAAAACACAGTCACTGTTTATGAAGCTTGGCAAAATCTATGTTATATAAACAATTATGTAGGTCAAAACCCGAAATATAAAATCAGAAATGAAATGCTGGGGAGCAGCGAGAGAAGCCCATACGGATCCCGAGGATGAAGTTTCACAATGCTGTAAGAGTATCTTCTAAAACAAACACTGAACTGGAGGGCTGTTGCATTATTTGCTTGCTTAAATAAGAGGATTTCACAACAATGTGCAACTAGTAGGAAATAACATTGACTTCATAGTTGTCAAGCCTGTACTGAGAGAATCTGGTACAAATCAATTAGGCTCCAAAATAAGCCACTTCGTTGGAGTCAAGAGGTTTTGAGTGGACTGTTGATATTCTCTGGACTTCCAGGAATAGCAGGATGTGGAGGCCAAACAAAGGTGCTCCTCCTGAAACGCACTCACCACTAAAGTCTTTATAAAAATTAGACCGTCGGTTCAAAATAAACTCTGCTACATTCTCATGACATCTTGTTGCGAATTTCGCATTTTGAAAGAGATTTATTTCAGTTTTAATTGCAAGTGCGAGCTGCGCAGATTTAACAAATTACTTTTGGGAAACAGTTTTCACAGGAACATTGATGGGTATGCACTGTCCCATAAAAATATCCCCCTGTAAACAAAGTATCATATTTGGTACTGGCAATCTTAGCACAGAAACATTTAATGATATTTAAGTTAGTATTTGCTGTATGACTTCAAGACGAATAGTACATTTTCTGTACTATCTTACTGACATAATGTAATAATAGTGTTTTGGGTAGATCCTGATGGCAAAAATCAAACATCCATGAAGATTTAGTCAAAGACAACAGCACAAATTTGTGTTTTTATGTTTCCCCTTCTCACAAAATAGTCATGGGAGCGCTTAGAAACTTGTCTTGTGACAAGAGCTCATTGAGTACAGCATGACTTAAAACTAGAGGAAAAATGCAGGCCTAGAGTTTTTCTGAGAAACTTGCATGAGGATAATAAAAAGTATTGTTTCAGATTCCAAACAAAGTGCCAGGGTGAACACACCCTCCATCTCTACGTGCCGAGCCTGCGGTGGCACACAACTGCCATTGCTGCCAAATGTCGGGAATTCAATGAAATATGATCAATACTATCAAAATACATGAGAACAAAGGCGAGGAAAAGTGATTATGCTGCATATTCAAATTAGCAAAAATGCAGCGCTGGCACTTGAGGGTATTTGATTTAAAGGTTCGCAAATGGGCTTGATTGCGGCGCAAAAACATCACTGCCGAGTTTTGCTAAACGCACGCAGACGCAGGCATGCGCGTCAACACGCACACGGAGGGCCACCATGTGAGCAGAGACTGTGCGCCGAGCCAGCAGAGCATTAGCAGTCTTGATTTATACCACAGACAAAACTTGTTTTCGAAGATTGCTCTTCACACAAATATGCCGCAGACTGCAGCTGGAAGCCATCACCGGGGCCGCAGAAATAAAGCGTGGTGGGATTAGCCACCCCAAAATGTATTTTCTAAAGCAAATCCCAGAGTAAACAGAGAGCGGAGGAATGAAATGATGACAAGGAGATTGGAAACAAACTGTTGGTCTTTGAACGCTTGCAGCAAGCAGTTCATGCATTTGATCTCGATAAGAGAGACGAGAGAGTGAGGAGTGGAGATCAGGGAGGGAGAAAATAAGGTGGAAAAAAGAAAAAAAAAAAAAAAGGGTGTGTTTTGTGTAAGCTCAGAAACTGCCAGGCAGTGTACTAGGTGTAGTCGGCGCTGCTTGATGTGGTTTTTCTACACGGCCAAAGGAGGAAGCGGGGAGAGGGAAGAACAAACAGTGTGAAAGTGTGAGAAATCCTGGGAACTGGAGTGAATGGATATCAACACCCGCCACCCGGCAAGGATAGTGTTTTCATTAACATGGGATTTCCAACATCAAGTTCTGATTTCAGTACAGCAAAGAGTACATCCCTGCTTTGTCTCTTAATCCGTCTCCAACGTTAAGCTCACCACAACTTCACTAAAAGAATCTCGGCTGATTAGCATCTTGGATTTGTTGTTTTGGATAGAGAGAGATTATAAAACAGCTAAGAGGATTTATCTCTTTAAACATGATGTGGAATGTTGAATATAGTAGGTTGATCTATTCCCTCTAACTCTAGAAAACATTGAGGGGTTTCTTTTGCACCCTCAGTCTTCAAAGATTCTGTGCCACTGAATTTTTGATATTACCTCAGTTTTTAGTTTTTAGAGTAAAGATCTAATGCCCAATGTTGATAATAAAACCCGACAGGCTGGTCAAAATGAAACAATAAACAAAGCGGTTGTGTCATATTTTCCACGGCAGTGTCGGAACAGCATCAGGAGTGGCGTAACCTCTGAGTGGGGCTACAAAGGTGTCACATCTGCTCTTGCTGCCAGTTACCAGGGAATATGGCTTATGGAAAAGGGCGCATGCTGTTCACTCATTTAGTTATAAATGTAACAGAGCCAGTTTATTTTACAGCATATAGAAAAAGCATGCAACTAGATGTAATTCACATCATCTGTTGAAACCAAATTTTTACTCTACAAAAAGAGGAACTTTTCTGTCTTATTTTCTGACCTTAAATCATATTCAACTTATTTTTTCAATACAGTTAGAATGACTAAAATATTTTTTCTTGCTAAATGCCAGAATAATGAGCTATAATTTTTATTTTATATTCGTGCGCTAAGTTTAGTATGCTTTAAATTATTTGGGAAAGCACAGGTGATGACATCATGGCTACGTAAGACTCACAACAGCTGAGTTAAAACGAGGCACACCTGGGTGGGTATTTTCACGCAACACCTCAAACACACTGCTTCCTTCTGTGGCAATTATGGGTAAAATCAAAAGAAACCAGGGAATAAAGCAGGAAGGGAATTGTGGACCTTAACTTCTTGACAAGTGTGGCTCACTCCTAACATAATTTCCACAAACATGACGATACCATCAAAAACTCTATGGCTATATCCAACCAAGACACAAAAGAATGTGTTTTTAGAGTGAAATGTGCATTATTAACCCCAGAAATGTGAAGCTGTTGGCTGAAGTGTGTATCTATCTTCAGAGAAAAGAGAGCTGAAGTAACATAGCTTGGAAGGCCGCTCAGAGAGGAAGAGGGTTTCACTCTAAAAGCAACATAAAGAGCCATGATTGTTGGGGAAGAAACTAAAACTCAACAATGTCAATATTTATCTTTGGAGGAAAACTTAACTTACATCATTAATGGCTTAAGGAACATAGTCAATATTGTAGAGAGGCCAAATTTGAAAATCCGGTTTAGTTACACTGGTTCTGTCAGGACAAACATCACTGTGACGAGGAACAACACGCAGAAAAATTTAATCAACATTTCAAGAATGTAGTGTCAATGGGAAAACAAATGGAATACAGATAATTTATGATTTATGACCGGTAAATCTACAGCAACAAAAGGCCATAAAGCAAAACCAAAAAAAAAAAAAAAAGAAGAGGAACTACAGGAAACAAGATTTTTTGTCCTGAGTGTCTTTGACTTTCAGCTTTTTTTTCTTTTTTGTCTCTGTCCTACTTTCACGCTCTCACATATCCACTGTGCCAACAACACAGAGACCAAATTATTAGGCCAAACAAAAACTCTGGAATAGGTGCCAACATCTACGCTCCAAGCTACCACCAGAAAAATGCTGTTGCTTAGCCAGTCCGAGTTTCTCCTTGAGGCTGTTTTGCAATTAGATCAAAAAAAGGCTTAGCAGGTAGACTTGAGCTTTTGTCTCCTGAGAACGCCCTCGGTGCTGACCAAGTTTCCTTAATTCATTGTATCATAGTCACTGTAATCTGCACACTTGGATAACATAATGACATTCCAAGATTTCTAATCCAACAATGACAGCATTATCGAATTTCAAAAAAAAAAAAAAAAAATCGATTAGACTGTGTAAATAGAAAGGAACTTAACACAAAGAATCAAGAGATGGGATTTTGGCTAAATATTAAAAATCAGTGATGACCAGCGACATATAAAGCTTAGAAGATTTGCTCAACACAGCTCTGTAAGCAAGCAGAGGTTTTCATTACAAACCCAGAAGATATGAAACATCCTCTCAAAGGAACACACATTGTCAGCATGTCTCAATTACAGCCTGAATTCTTTGCTTAAGAAACACGAGGGGATCTGCGCGTAAACCGATGCTTGTTTGTGTTTTTACTCCCAGAAATGTCTGCAAGCATTTACAAGCAAAAGCACACAACTATGTAATATGTTACAGTAAATATGTTTAGGAAACTACAAGAATGCCAACTTTACAGGCAAGCTTTGCCCGGCTCATCCGTTTCCACTAAACAGGACCTGCTGTGTGAATGTGTGTGTGCGTGTGTGTGATTGGCCAGGCGGCAGAGCTCTCTCAGGTTACATCCACACAGGAAGGCTAAGAGCAATAACAAAGGCCTTTCAAAGGAACCCTCAGCAGGTTAAGATAAAATGTTTTAGCTCAAACTGATAAAAAGCATCTGCGGCTTAAATGAGCAGGCGCTGGTATCAGCGCGCAGGTATGTACAGATTGAAACTGACAACGGATTCTCCGCCCCGAGTGGAAAACACAGACACACACACAGAGACCTGGGAGAGGGTGTGTGAATGTGTATGGTTTGGTACTGACAAACCCACCTGTGAAGCTGGTGCGTTCTATCCAGGTCTGCTAATGAGAACTGATTGTGCTTTCAGTCTACTACATGATGTTCTAAACACACTGACACTTCAACAACAAACAAACATAAAATACTGCAAATAATAACATAAAATGTTATATTATACTTTATAGATATCTAAAATATAATCTAATAATTATGTTTAAAGTTGAAATCAAATCAGGCTAACATTTTTCTGACTTAGGACAGTTGGGATTACCTGCTAAATCACAGAGTTACATTTACTGTATCTGGTTAACTATTTTTTTGTTGAGTTTTTTTTTAAGGTAAACAGAATCCAAAACTTACTGTTAGATATGGTAAACAAAGCACTGTTGAAATTATTTGAGATGCACCAATCAATTTGCCAGAGAGGAATCAGCTAGTGTCACCTTGAACAGTTCTGGTCAGGGATTGACAGAATAAACAGCTTATAATCAGATTTTTTTTCTCTCACTTTCACTTTCCCCTTCCCAAGTAGAATTGGCGATCTATAAACACATCAACTAACAGCTCTGATGTGCTTGCTAACTTAAAAACAAAGCAGATACGGATCTAGAAGACCTTTCGATGCATAAAGGTGATAATACTGTCATACCTTCATTTTCTAGCACCTCTATCAAAAAATCTGCAGCGTTTTACTTCTCTTTCAAGATTACATGTCTTAAAAAAACAAAATTATAATCAGTCAAGATCTGAATTGGTAGTTCTGACTTCAAAGAAACACAAATCTGCATTACGGATGAAAATCCCATTGGTGCATTTCTAAATAACATATTATTTTACTTTAAAAACAGCTGAGCCAACAAAAGCATGGGGTGCTTTTATTCTTGTTAAACTTTGTAAACGCTGACTCTCCTATTTATGATGTGCAGTTTTCATTTCTCATGCAAAGTTAGACATTTTGTTTTATTTTAGCGGTCTCCTTTGTGGTCTGCACTTGGATAAAATGGCTGCTTAGCTCAAACAAAGACTGGAGTTTACCACAGTTTAACTAGTATCTTGAAGTACTTGTGTCATTTGTATACTTATCCTCCCTGAGCACCGCAGCAGCGACATGTAAACTTCAGGGACAGAAATTCAGAGGAGAAATTTAAAGACGCCTTGGTGCCACATCTCTCAATCCTACCTGGAAGCCCTGGATGTGAGCCAGGTAATCCAGCTGCTGCGCCGGCTGCACAGAAACACTGCAGGCCAGGTTCTTCCCCTTTACCGGCAGCGACCCATCTGCTGGAGGTGACTGGCCGTTAAGCAGCAGCTCTCTGGCCATGGTAGCAGTGGGGCTGGGTGAGGAGGACGACCCGCTGTAATATGGAGAATGTCCTGGGGGCAGAGGGGCAGAGCAGGACCCCGCATCTTTGGATGCAACGTAATTGATGGACCCTCCGGTGGTGCTGCTGCTACAGGTGACTGGTATGCTGCCACTCTGCTTCCTGCTGGCTTCCATCTCCTGGTAGACGTCGGGGCTGAGGTGGAGCAGACCCTTCTGGGCTGGAGGAATGAAATTAAATAAGAACAACTGTAAATAACAACTGCATGGATTGACAAAAGAGGTCAAAAGATGTCTACCAACAAGTAATTGGTAAAAGAAAGGAACAATACTGTTCACACAGATAAAACAATTCACACTTTTTTCTTGAAAAATTTTATTTTTCCTTCAAAATTCCTTAGCAACAGCTTTAAGAAGCAGGCTATCTGACGAGATATTGCTCATTCACATTATTATTCACATTGTTTGTCTATATTTTATATGACCGCAGAACAGAGATTAAAAAAACACATGCTGGCTTCAAGATAGCATAGGACATCTGAGACAAGACAATACAAAAAGAGGAGAAAGACAAAGAAAATGTGTCAACAATGAAAATAAAAATGCTATGTTTTAAGAAACTCCACTTATTACCCTGTAAATAAAACCCCACTTTTGTGTCTACCATCCTTATTGAGTTGACTCATTTCACCAACCAAGTGTTTTACAGTGATTTTCCCAATCCTTCCCAGAGCAAATACATTCCTGTATACCACTTACATTTTGATCCCTTGCTGATTTTTTTAGAGCATGATTAATTTATTCTGTCTAAGTGAGGAAGGAAACTGGACTTCTACTTAGGATCGTCCTGTTGTAGATGACTAAGAATCAACACCAACATTCAGTGTGCAGTGAAACACAAGTCAAAGTGATCGCAACACCTCACTGCTTTGCTTCTGTTTGACTTTATAATTACAATCTAAATATTTCTTGATTTGCTGTTGTACAGAATTACTCAATAAGACGGCAAACTTGGTTTTTGTAACTTTTATTGTTACGAATGTGTTGAAATCATGTCTAAACAGATTCCTCAGTCACTCAGTCGTAAACAAACCCACAGCTACTTAGCAAGCGCTGGAAAAAAAGATTGCATCCAGAAAAAGATCTTAGATCTGCTAACAACATGGGTGGAAGCTACATATAGATCTTTCAAGTCACACTTTGTGATCAATAATGCTAAAAAAGAATATAATGTCCTTATGTTATGTCCATATTTTGTACATAATAAAACACAAAATATAAGAACAATAGGCTTAGAATCCCAAAGTAAAAAATCTAGAGGCCAGAAAATTGACCTATTTTGATTTTAGATTGTGCATAATTTAAATTTTTGTCC
>CAEGAG010285432.1:0-16682 GCA_903067065.1 Brachyrhaphis terrabensis
CATAACACCTGTCATGAACATGAGTAAGTCTTCATGAATATTTATGACTGTTGTCATAAAGTGTCATTCGGTAAATCAAGACACTTTTAA
This sequence comes from Brachyrhaphis terrabensis, assembly GCA_903067065.1. Classification (NCBI taxonomy): domain Eukaryota; kingdom Metazoa; phylum Chordata; class Actinopteri; order Cyprinodontiformes; family Poeciliidae; genus Brachyrhaphis; species Brachyrhaphis terrabensis. The sequence goes on from CAEGAG010285432.1 coordinate 91, forward strand.
TACAAAGTTGACATTATTCAAAATGTCTTTGTTATGACAACTTGACATTAACCAAGAAATCATGATCTGACATAAATTTGTTATAAAAATATTACTGATTAAACTTTAGCTTTAATAACATAAAGCTACATAATTTTTAAAGTTATTCATGAAGACTTACTCATGTTCATGACAGGTGTTATGTCATGTTTATGACGGTGTCATGACAGTCTTATCCACAACCCGTCAAATAAAGTGTTACCATTTTCACAAAATATAATTTGAATGAATAAATGAATGAGATAATTATTTGGAATATTTAAACAACATATGTTAGCATAAAACAATTTAATCTTACTATTTCAGAAAGGAGTGGAAAGAGGCAAATTATTATTAAATCTAACTCTGATTAACACATTAAGCTCATTAAATGAGGGTAGGAATTATCCCCATGTGTAGATCTTTCACCAGAGACAGAGGAGAAGCAAAATATTACCAGCTTGGTTTCAGAGTTCTATGAACTACCTGTTTAAAAAATAAAACAGTTCAGTTTAACAATATGCTCTTGGCAGATTTGGATTTAAAGTACCGTAATTGTTTAATTTGACCAACATGTTTTGACTGACTGGAAGTAATTTGTATGTTTTGGAGCGCTCCGGTTGGAGTCTTGACTTGAATGTGAGGGAACTAAAGAGGCAATGCCAAAGAGGCCTTTCAACCTCAAAATTTATTAACACTATATCAATATTTTGACAGTAAACAAATAATTTAATTTATTTATTTACTAGCTAGATGTATGTCATCATTGTGTAACAAGTTAATTCTCTGCCTGATCTATCTAAAAAAAAAAAAAAATAGGATAAGAAAATAACCGCAAACGGTTTTTATTGACTGTGGGTCTGATTTATGTTTGTGCTAGTATAAAATATGAATGAATAAGACTCCTGGTCAAGACAAAATAAGTTTGAACAACTTTTTCAAACTTATTTTGAAATCACAAATTTATATTTCCTTGTAGTAGGAAATATAAACAAGCCAATTGGTTGTTAAAGAAATTGCAAAACATCTCCAAGCTGGGTACCAGGTAACTGACTCATGGTCAAAACTGAATAAGACTGCAAATTAAAAAAACCTTAAATGAATTAAATGCCCAGCATCCTTAATGGGGTATGAAAATGAATACTGAAAGAGTAAGTGTTCAGCTACTCATTTGTCAGACATTCCTATTGGGTAAAAAAGAAACATCATAGAACACCTCCAATGTTTTTGAATTGCAAGTTTTATTACTATAATTTGTACTAAAATTCAAGTTCATGGTCTGTAAACTGCTTATAAGTAGTTTTACATGAGAATCTTAAAGAGCTAGGTATTTTATTCTAAGGAAAGCCGTCCTTCCATATATGTGTTGGCATCTTTCTTATTGCGGTTTCAACTATTCATAATCCTTTAATAGATGATGAAAAGTGTACTCTTTGTGCCCTTGTATTCTTTTAAAATCAGTCAGAATAAGAAGACAAAGGAACTCGGGTTTGGTTGGGCTATTTGATCAACCCCATAGATTGCTCAAATACATTTATGTATGCATGCGATTCTAATCTGGACGTCTTTCATTTATTGCTTTTCAATCACATTTATGTGTAGTTTAGATGAAATGTAAAGTAACTTCTACTATGCTGCTTCATCAGCTTCTGTTTACTCAGATTGTTTTTTAGCAACTTCAGAATAACGTGAAAAAAATAATACATGTCGTGTGTTTTGCTCAGTTTATAAAGAAGTTGGGTGCTTTTTCAATTGACTTACAATTTTTGTCTTTTTTCTTTTAAGGACCTTTATCCTTAACAGGGAAAATGTATTCAAAACTATTTAAATGAAGATGTTGTTGAAGCCTTGATGATAATAATTCAAATGAAATCCTGAGATGGACTTCCCAAAAGAGAAGACGGCCACTTTACGGTATCTATAACCTCTTAGATTAGGTTTAATTTATTTTATATAATAAATTTTACATCTTTGTCTTAATTTGTGTTAAATTAACAATGACCATGTAGAGCTTGTGAAGCCATTACACACTTGAGGTTAGATTAGATGTATGTACTTTTACAACCTGGTAAGGACAAAATAACATACATTATATGTTAGAATTCACTTATTTTGACCATAGATGTAGTTCACACTGTTTTTTCTTTACAAAACTAACTGATCATGTGCAAACCAATTAGAAGAGGCTATTTTTCATAACTTTATTGTGAAGGCTAGACTACACAAAAGATGAAAAGCAACATTTGTTTGCAGTTGTAATAAGTTACAGAGAAGTAAAATAATTTGACTCACTTGGAGACGGATCCTTGTGATGTGCTTGGACCCTTTTTTCCACCCACCAGGTGAAGCTGCTGGTGTTTTTCTCTCTGGTAATGTTGCTCAGGAACATTTTGATTGGGTTATTCAGCACATTCAGCAGCTTCCCTCCTCTCTCCTTACAGCTGCTCCTTGCTTGGTACCAAGTTTTTGACTCCTCCACAAACTCCAAGCAGACATTTTGCCAAACAAACTCGCATGATGCTGTCAGGTTGCCATCCGGGCAGGTCTCACACTTCTCGGTTAAAGACAGGCGTCCATAGGAGATCCACAGCAAGATAAAAGTTTGGAGTAACATGTCTATTGTGCTGCTGGCCCAGTGGCTGGACCTTCTACTGAGCTTGGTGCCTTCAGTCTTTCATATGAAAATAAGAAAACTTCCTCCGGGAAAAAAAGCACTCTGCATATGCTCTAAGTACTTTAGGAAAATCAGTGCAGCCACTCAAACAAGATGCAAAGTGAAGGAGTTGCTTGATGTAACTCAAGTTGAATCCATGTTTTCCCTCCTTACGCAGGCCAATAAAATGTTCTGAACATGATTTATAATTTTAGCCAACATATGTTGTTTGTCAATACATATGACAACACATGTTGTTTGTCATATATAACTTTTACGAATAAAAAAAATTGTGTACTTTAATTAGCCTATATAAATCTGCCCTCTTTCTTGGTCGTATCAAGATTTTGGCCTCGTGACGTAAGTATCGCGAGAAGATGTGGAGGAAGCGTGAGAGTTTGTGTAACATGCAGGAAATAACAACACGGTGTCCTTTAATGCTGTAACGCAGCTGCCTCCATGGCGGGACGATTGAAGGTAAATTTGCACAATGTAGCAAAACGTAATTTTTTTTTAATTGAATTAGATATTCCTGATCTACATGCGTGTTTCCGTTTCCCCGCTCTGTTTCTTTGCTCTGCAGCAGGAGCTAAACAATAAACAGCCATTCATTTCTGTCGCTGACTATTACAAAGAGCACAAGTTACCCAAGTTTATTTCTCTGCTTTTATATAGCTCTAATTGTGTTCAGCCTGATGAAAATTAAAGGTTAGAGACGCTATTCGCCATGACAGAGAGGAAAAGAAAATATGTCAACATACTCCTTTTATTCAGCACATTTCTTTTGAGCTTTTTCTTTCAGGACTCTTCAAGGAAACCAGCACTTTTACCAGTCCTAAAATAATAGCTGAAGGTTTTTCTTCCCAAGTTATCAAGACCTTTTTGAATAGTTTCCTATTTATTATTTCTCAGGAGGCACATTAAAACAAAAGTACAAGCAAAACTTGACAATATAACCAGTGTTTTTTATTTTTATTTTTTAGAGACAGTCAAAGAGAAAAGACTCATTTGAGGTTTTTTTTGTTTTCAAAATGTAAATTATACCTTCAGCTTGAAATATATATATATATATATATAAATATTGATTGCAATAAAAAAAAAAAAACATTGTAAGTGGTCTTGATGAGTATTTCTCCAGGCTTTCTGTAAGGTGTCCCTTGGACTTTGTTTGCTTTATTTCAAACAAGAGATTAGAGATGCACCAATCAATCGACCAGAGATTGCCAGACATTCCCCAGCTCATCTTTGACTATTGATCAGTGAGTCAAACACTGAAACATCAAAATCTCCCCATCCCCAATCCATTAAATGCAGAAAAACTAAGAGCTGCAAATATTTTCTGCCTGTAATCTGACCAAATGACATTTAAAAAAATAAAATAAAATCAGGTCATGGTTGATGCAAGAATGTGAAAAAAACAAAACAAAAAGAAAAACGTGCAACACATTTTCCTCTTTTCAGTTTGAGTTCATATAATAAATCTGAATCAGGAAATCAGGTCTCAAAGAAAACTGAAAATCAGTACAAGCAAAGTTCAAGTGTGAATGATGCATCTCTATCTCAATACATGACCGTGTTCTGAATTTTAAAAAAATTCTTGTTTTGATGTTGTCATCGTTTAAGGCACTTAACTCTCACATGTGACCCAATGTTGTGTCTGAACAGAACAGGCAACCAATAACAAGTCAATTCAACTAATGTGTGTATGGAGTTTAAAGGTTTACTAAAATCCCAACTTTGCGTTTTGAAGTCATGGTTCTTTACATATTTTGTACATATTGATCAAGGGAAACTAATAAATGATATATGATTTACTTGAACTGAAGTGACTTAAAAAGTCTTATTTTTAACTCAGGATAATCAGGTGGAGCAAATTCTTGGATGCATTACACAACAATAAAACCTCCTAAAAAATTGTTACAATGATAATTTAGTTGTTTTTTTTGTAAGACTTTCCTGATATTTGATACAAAATGTTTACATCACTTTGGAGTTGTTTAAAGTTGAAACTAAACATGCTCATCTAGCAAGAACAAGTGGATTATTGTGTTTCCATATTGTTTAGCATATGTGTTCAATAACAGATAATAACCTTAGAGTTTCACATCTGAGTGGCATCGGCTTCACTTGTGTTTATTTAGTCACTCATACATCAGTCAGTATTCCTATCTTAGCTCAATGCAGAAAACAAATCACCACAAACAAGGTCATTTTTGTAACCTAATCACAAACAGTTTAAACACAACTATTTGAAATATTTTTTCATGGTTTCATCAACAGAAGCAGCTCAAAGAGGCGGTGAAGGTCATCAGCTCGGGCAGTCTTTTGTTTGCTTCCTACCTCACTGTTGTTGGAGATGAGCGCTTCTATGCCAACCAGCTGATGCCTTTGCTGCAGAGGCTTGTGGGCCCAGAAACAGCACATGTATTGTCAGTGAAGATGATAGAACTGGGTCTGGTTCCTCTGAACCGCTACCAGGACCCGGCGTCACTGGTAAGCAAGTAACTTCAATGTCTCCTTTCTAAACCGGACTATTCCCGTAGACATTAATCAAACACTGTTCTCTTTGCTGCTGTGTGCCTACAGGAAGTGAATGTACTTGGACTGAAGTTCAAAAACCCTGTTGGGATTGCGGCAGGATTTGACAAGCATGGCGAGGCTGTGGACGGCTTGTACAAACTGGGGTTTGGTTTTGTTGAAGTGGGCACGATCACACCAAAACCTCAGGAGGGAAATCCTAAACCCCGTGTGTTTCGACTCCCTGAAGATCAGGCGGTTATTAACAGGTGTGTTTGGAAAGGCAATAAACTGCATTCTCTTGTGTATTTTATCCTCTTAGTTTAATCTATACAGGCTAGTATAGATTTAACTAAGTAGACTCTGATTTGAGCTGTATTTTACAGTTTTCACATGTATTCATGCAATAACCATTATTGAATAAAGTCAGTTTAATCTGTACTGCGGAAAAATACTGAAAAATAAGCTTGGTTATTCAAACATTTTTAGCTTATTCAATTCTGTATAAAATGTGATTTTGTGTAGTTTACTTTGAAAATTTCAGTTCATAAAACTTAAATAACAGGAGATGTATTGCTCCACTTCTTGTGTAAAGCTTAAGGACTGGATCCATAAGTGATTCACATATAAACATTAGGGCTGCAAGTAACTATTAACTTAACCGTAGTAATGAATTTATTCTGAGAATCAATAAAAAAAAGTGTCACATTCTGCAAATTTTTTATTGAATCACTTAAGCCTTTTTATGCAGTATTAGAAATATATTAAAAGATGCAAATAAATAATTCAATTGTATTTTTTAAATAAGAAAATATGCAGTAACATTGATTTCCTTTGGTGCACACTTGACCATTTGTAGCACAGGATGCATCTGCAGCTAAAAATACTTCTAACAACATCTGAAAAGCTCAGCCTTTTTTGTTTGACTTAACATCAATGCAGTGTAGAGCTACTCTGTTTAACATCTTATTAATTGGATTAAACAATTAATAATTGGATAGCAAAAGATGCTTAATATGAGATTTATTTATTTATTTTTTACAGAATTTGAACCAAGTGAAGCTAAAACTTTCACTTGAGGAATTATGGGTATAACATGTTTACAAACAAAGGTGTTTTTATCTTTAATACAACATTTTTATATTTTTTGTTTGTTTTTTTTGTCATCAAATTATCTTTTGTTGAGTCTATATGCTCCAGTTAACAGTTAATCGATTACTAAATATGTTGACAATTATTTTAGTAATAAACTAGACTTTAGGTCATTGCTGTTGTGAATATCTTGTGTGTTTATTTTGTCAAGGTACGGATTCAACAGCTGTGGTTTGGCAGAGGTCTACACGAGGTTGAAGGCTAGAGGAGAAATGCAGCAAAAGCGCAGTAACAGTGAGTATGTCCCATGGTCCATAGGTTACTGTAAATATTTCAATTAAACTTAAAGAAACACAAATGCAGCAAAGGAAATGAATGTTTTACTGACACAAGATGTGATTTCAGTCATTGGATTGTGTTGGAAGAGGTTAAGAGGAAATTAAACAGTTCTTTCTAATTTTTGGTGCTTTTAAATGTTCCTAACCTCACCTTGTCTCACGTTTTATTGCTCGCAGCTCATTTAGCGCATCAGCTCTCTCTGCCTCTGCTGAGCCATGCATGCAATGATCCAAGCTGTGTTTGTGTTTACCTGAACCTTGCTGTTTGTGTGTCTGCTTGTGCTTCTTTTGTTTACAGCTGGCCTTCCCCTGGGCATCAACCTGGGGAAGAACAAGCTTTCCCAGGATGCATCTGCAGATTACTCGGAGGGGGTGAGAGCTCTGGGTCCGCTTGCTGACTACCTGGTGGTCAACGTCAGCAGCCCCAATACGCCAGGCCTGCGAGATCTGCAGGGGAAGGCTGAGCTCCGGCAGCTTTTACGGACGGTAGGACTTGCTGAATGTTTAATTTTTATGACCAGGAAAGAAAACTCCAGGGACTATTAGGTAGAAATGAATTATTAATTTTTGCTTGTGATATTGTTATTGCAATAATAAACACTAGTATTACTATTATTGCTTGTTTTCCTGATATCATGCAGTTCTATTTGAAAGATGTGGCCCTTGATGATTAATAAAATCACAGTTTTATGCCTGAACTGCCTCATTATTTTATATTATTTTATTCATTGACAAACGTAGAAAATAATTTCTAAATTGCTGCACACACCTCTCTCACCTTGTGACCAAAACAAGGTCAAAAGGTCCCATACAGGTATGAATAGTTATGACTTTCTGTCAAAACTACATTCTAACACTGGGTGTTTATACTTTATATTTTATAATTTAGATGTAATTGCTCATCTCTTACACACCTTGAATATAGATGTCACTCCATAAAGCTCTTAACTTTTTGAGAGGTTGGACTGAATATTGATCTGCTCACAAACATGTTTAAGGACAATTTTAATAACATCAGAAGTATAGATTTGCAAGCGCAGCCATTACATCATCTTACCTTGACATCTGCTGTAGCCTGTTGCAGTTCCACGCTTTGACGTAATCTTAATTGTAATCTGTCTTTTTTATTTATTTCAAGTGCTTGATGGCGACGCAGAATTGATTCAGTATTATTTATGTAGATCTCACTCTATGTTGCTGTAGTAAAGAGGTGCAAACACTGTTTTTCGTACAGCTAAAGGAATCTCAAGGGCAGAGTTAATGAATGCTCTGCAGTGACATGAGTGACAAAAGCCCTTTGGCCAATGACCTCAGTGCAAGCTTGTTGGTATTTCTATTTATGCTGCTTAAAAAGAGTCTTTGAAAGTCCTACAGCATTTTCCATCATCCAATTATTCGCAGCTGTTGGGATGAAATTCCATCAAATAAGTTTCTATGCTCAATTAGGTTTTTTTTTATTATTATTTCTGATGGTGAACAAACTCAGCATTGTTGTTTAGAAACTAGTTAAAAAAAACTGTTTTTTTTTTAATTACTAATATTTTTTGAGTTTCTTTCAGAGAAGTTCTTTAAGTTCCTTCTGCCTTCTCACCTCATTCTGTCTGCTCAGGTCTTAAAGGAGCGTGATGCTCTGCAGGAAGTATGCAAACCTCCAGTCCTGGTTAAGATCGCTCCTGACCTCTCAGCCCAGGACAAACAGGACATTGCTGATGTTGTCACTGAGGTTTGGACATTATTCAGTGTTTGTCTGTGTGGAGTTTGCATTTCTTTTGTAATTAAATGAAACAATTTGTATTCATAGGTTTAATCTGATAAACTATTCAGCTATATAAAATCTGTTGTTTGTTCCAGATTACTTTTCATTTCTGTTGTCTCGTAGTAATAGAGACTGTGGAGTGTAGCAGGTAATATCCTTCTGAGATGTTTTCAAAGTGTCATGTTCCCATGCAAACTGCCCACACCCTTTGCAAAGCTGCAGCCACTTGCACTGCTGATGAAACATATGCTGCTTGTTTTGTGCTCATTTCAAATTAATTAGTTTTTTCTGCAAAAATTAGGTTTTTCATAGCAATAACAAATGATCAGGGTTCTTACTTGATACATTAATGTGAAATGTTTATTGATTCTGTGAATATTCAGTATTTATTTAATACTTATTTAACCCAAATAAAGAGGAGCACACAATCGACTAAACACACTGAATAAAATCTGTTTAAAGGTTAATTTATTTGAATTCATAAAAGTCAAATAGAACATGTTTTTAAGAATTCAGACCAATATGATTGATTAAATAAACATATTACTGAGCTGAGTTTCATGGTCATGAGAAACAGAAAAGATCTTTGAAAGGTTTTATTGAAAGTTTGTTAAAATTTTTAAATATTGCGTCTTTAACTCAAAACCAGCTTTGCACTTTTAATTTAATGATGTGATGAAGTTTATGGGTAAATATCGTCCTTTTCCTTTTACTGCTTGTTTCTGCAGCGATGCAGGAACACACACCGCTCACGTCCTGTCGTCTTTTCTCTGTGTTTGCAGTTGGGAGTAGATGGTTTGATGGTGTCTAACACCACTGTGTCCAGGCCAGAAACGCTTAAAGACCCACACAAGTCTGAGGCTGGTGGGCTGAGTGGCCAGCCCCTCAAAGACCTCTCCACTAAGACTGTCAGAGAAATGTATAATCTAACCAAAGGTTGCTGTCTGCATCATTTTCTCCATTTACTGTCCCTCTTAGAGTAAAGAGAGCACACATGAAGGGAAGCCTTGTTTGGTTTTAGGTAAAGTGCTGATCATTGGAATTGGGGGCGTGGCCAGTGGGCAGGATGCGATGGATAAGATCCGGGCTGGCGCCTCACTGGTTCAGCTCTATACTGCCTTGACCTATCAGGGTCCACCTGTGGTGACGAAGATAAAGCGAGAACTAGAGCAACTTCTTAAGTGAGTATCAACATGTAAAGAGGTTATGAAAATGTACCAAAATGAACAATACCAAGGACGTTTATGACATCTGTGATTTAGGATGATATAATTTTAGCTTAAATGTCTAAGAAAATTTCATCATACATCAAATGACCATTCACTGACAGTATAGCTGCACACAAGCAAAATACATGATACATATGAAAAACACAGCTGTCAAAATTTAAGCACTACATAAGAATAAAGTAGTGTTGATAAAAAATGAAAAAACAATAAACAAAAGTATGCTGCAAGTAGCTGCAATGTTTTCCTGATGTAAAGGAAACTATCTGTTCTGCATATCTCAGTTTTTGGAGTTGATGAATATTGAAACTAAATGCTTCCTAACCACATGGAGGTTAAATCTGATTTCTGAGTTAGCTGCTTTCTCTCTGGTTTTCAGAGCAACAACATACGTCTTCCCGTAGCAATGATCACTAAGTTTGCATGCTTAGTGCATGCTTTTATCAATGTGAAACATTTATTGCCGTCTGTCTATTATTTGGTTGTTGTTGGTTACCTCCTCAGTAGTTAAAGTAGTATAAAGGGGCTTTTTTTATTAGTATTACTAATACTTCTTTTCTTTGTTTAGAGATCAAGGTTTCAGCTGTGTATCTGAGGCTGTTGGAGCAGATCACAGGGAATCAGAGAGAAAATCTTAGCAAACCCTCCTAAGACGCTGCAGCACATGTAGCTGCCATCTTCTCCATCAAATCAACACAATCAAGTTTCTGTGATAAATTCAAATTTATTGGAATTGTTCGTTAGTCCATTCTGATTTTCAGGGTGGCAAATAAATGATCTGTTTTTATATTTCATCTTACATTTTCAATACATTACAATATCTTAACTTTTGAATATTTTGTTTTGGTCACTGTATTGTAAAGCAGGTCTGTAACCTGATTACAGCAGGTCATGTTTTGTTACAATGTAACAGAAGTTTGTGTTTTTAAAATGCATGAAAACACCAAAGTGCTTAAAAACATTTTTAATAGTTTAGATATTTTTGTTTGTATAAAGAACATAATGTGCCATAACATTTGGCTAAAACCTTAAAACTTGATTGAATAATTAAATACAATTTAAACTTTAGCCCAAATTTTGACATGTTTTTTTCCCCTTTGTATTGCTGTCAGTTGCTGTAGCTATAAAAGTGTAAGAACTTGATGTATTTCAGATGCACTGAAATCCAAATCTCATTCATGTTGTTCTTGGCATTCATGTGACACCTGCTTGAGTGTCAGTGCAGCAAACCTGATTCCAGGCAAGACGCATTCATTTCAACAGCTAGACAGTTCGGTGCTTTAAATGATGAAAACATAGGTGTACATTTCAGGGGCATAATAAAGAAAAGTTGGACAACATACTAAAATTGATGTTTCAGTAAATATGTAATAGTCAAAGGCAGCTTCCAGCAAACGGGTTTTTCAGCCTTGATTTAAATCAACTGTTTTTCTGGAAGTTTGTTCCAGATTAGTGGAGCACAAAACCTGAATGCTGCTTCTCCATGTTTGGTTCTGGTTCTGGGGATTCAAAGTATTGAACTAGAAGACCTGAGTGGTCTGGAAGGTTGATAAAAACAGCAACAGGCCTGTAATGTGTTTTGGTGCAAAGCCATTCAGTGATTTATAAGCTAACAGAAGTGTTTTAAAGTTTTTTTCTCTGAGCTAATGGAAGCAGGGGCAAGGACTTTAGAACTTGGTTGATATACTCTGTGAGAACAGAACCAGTAATACCAGAACTGTGGTCCTTCTGGTGCATTTATGTAGCTGTTTTGATAAAGGAAATCTCAGTTCTATTGTGACTTGAGAAAAATATATCAAAGTGGTTGGTTTGACATCTTAATATCAAAACAACCAAATATTTAAATTTGAGTCATATCAGACGCTATAACTGGCAAAACTTTCTTTAAGAAATCTGTGGGTAAAATATCGAGACAGCAGGATTTGTGGTTGATTTGGTAGAATTGTCGTTTTCATTCTTTATACTCTGCCCAATATTGGTACTGAACTTGATATTTATGTACACGCTAAATCCCTAATTTTCTAAATTTTATCAGTAAAGACGTAAGAAAATTCATTGTGGGATCAATCAAGTGCAGTTTAGATGATGCAGCCTGTATGAAGCTGTGATCTCTGTAAAGCATCTGAAACAGCAGTAAATATACATGAATGCTGACTGAGATTATTACACATCAGTATTTTTAAGATGACTTTGCTGTATACCTGCAGCAACAAAGGAAGTCCTCACATAGCTGTGTGTTTTCATGTCCAGATAATTGGAGCAGATGGCTGCTATAAGAAATATTCTTGGCTTTTTATCACTTATCAACACATTGAAATGCTCAAAAAGTGCCCAGAATAGGTTATATTTATTAGTTGCTGCCTGTGAAAGCAGCAGTGCTGTGAGGATCAGCTGTGAGCTGCTTATTTCTCTCCTGAGGCAAAGTCCAGACCGTCTCATCCCATATGTGGTGTCAGAAGAGGAGGGGAAGCAAAACTTTCTGAACTGTTGGCCACTTGGATGTACGGGTTCCTCAAATAACTTCTGTCATTGCTCGGAGGTAACAGTGGTGACCGCACAGCTCCTGTCCCTGCGGGCTTCACTTAGCTTTGAATTTTAGAGCTAACAGGAAATGAAAGGTCCACTGTATCATTTCTCTTGCGTAACTTTTAAAGCTGTTTCTTCTTAAATACCGCCAGTCATTCATGTGGTAGATGTGCTTCTGCTCAGCACACCTGATTGATCTGATTGCACTGCCTCATCAGCAAGTCCTGCAAAAATAAAGTTAATTTCCCACTCATGCAAGTCAGGTATGTGACAGGAATGAACCACCTCAAACATGGAGGTCAGTGGGCTCTGGGGACCAGCATTGAGAAATGCTGCTCTCCTGTATTAATAATACAAGAACCTTCTAATATTAGATCTGAGGTATTGAAACAGAGAAATGGGTAATCAATAGTACAATATCCCCCCAAAAAACAACAAATATGCAACAGAATGGATGAAAAATCTCCAGACGTCAACCTGACTAAAATGTTGGGATGGGGTTCTAAAAACAAATGTCTGAAAACCTGAATGAAGCTGATAACTATTGTAAAGACAAGACAGAAAAATTCTTGTGCAGAGATTGAAGTCATAAAGAAATCACTTGACATTATTGATACTAAAAAGATGGTTCAACTTGCTTGTAAATCACAGAGTGTGCTTTGTTTTTCCCTTGATTTTTTTTTTTTTTCTTCCATTAAATGGATAGAAAAAACACAATTTCAGCCTCTAAATACTTTGAATAATCTTAATATGTTGCTTGCAGTCATGAGGAATCCAAACGATATGATTAACCAGAAAACTGTTCCAGATTTCTCAAGCCTCCAGTGGTTTCTGATTCTGGTAATTGGATGACATTTACTGCAGGATGAGGTCAACATTGTGAAGAGTCTCATGAAGAATTGGATGGACTGTTACAAAATCTGATCTACACATTAACCCCACCCATTAAGAAGATCTGTTACATCATTAGTGATTGGCAGATTCTGGCCACATCACTAGTCTTAGATTCATAAGCTGAACTCTGTGCAGAACTTTCTGCTCTGAATGTAACGACAATCAGACCTGCCTCCCCTGCATTTTTGATTTGCAGTCACCAGCTACCACCAGATTTTGTTTATATGGATTTTTTTGTTTGTTTGCTTATTTCAAAGCGCATCCTATGTTGCCATCAACAAAAGAGTATCAGAGAAATCTGAGCCTTCAACTCTGTTGGTGTCATTCTGTGGGGAAGGCTTATCTTAGACAACAGAACCATGAAAAAATACACAGCACTCATTCTCAAGAGGAAGTCTGCACTACACTGCCAAACACTTGAGATCAATGCAGCCTTGTTCTCAAAGTTGGATTAAACCATGAAAACCCTGCAGGAGTTTCCATGTAACTTTCCTTTACATGGATGCTTCCATGTAAATCCTGTTCATCAAGATTAATTATTTAGATCTTTTTTCTTAATTGAAATAAACATGCAAGCCTTTAGGGGCTTAGACACAACTCTACACTTTACATTATTAAACTTGGGCTGATCTACTAAAATGCAAATTGGCCCTAGATCCAGTTTCACAGTTTGCTTGGCTGCAATTGCTCTATTTGGACTCTACTGCAAAAGTGTTTTTCAAGGTTCAAGAACTTTGAATCATAAGAGACGTTTGACTGAGTAAAGTTCAAATCAAATCAGCTTTTAATGTCAATTTATAACAATTTTAAATGGGTTGAAGAAACCAGAGATTGTAAAGGCAATGATGTTCAGACCTAGCAAGCTTACAAAAACTAAATAAATCAACCTTCTATTTGATAAAAACACACAGCCATTGTTTTAGCTACTTAATAATTTGTCCTACTGCCACAACCACAGAGCACATTGTCCTGCAGAGTAAAAAGGTTTAATTTTTTTTTCTTTTGTGCGCTGATTCTGTTTTTATTACTATGTCCTTATAAAATATCTCTTTAAATGGTTCCATTAGCTGTATACAGTGAAATAGATGCAGAGGTGATTATGCAACAGGAAGTGCAGCAGGTGCAGTCGGTGTTTTTTTTTTTTTTTTTTACCTGCCTTAAGATGCATGAGCCTGTCAGCTTCATCTCATCAAGTCAGCATAAATTCTCTTCCATGATCTAATGATTGAATGGTGTTTAGGTTCTTGTGTGAAATTTTATATGGTCAGAAGTTAATCTAGTAAGTAGAGAAACAACATCAAAATTACTATTTTCATTCTTTTTTGAGATTTTGACTCATATTTGCAGTTTATTTTGTTGCTGAGAGGAGTTGTACATCTCTGCAGGTTTGACTGTAGATTATTGGCCTGTTAGCCTCAATCTAACAGGGAAATGTTCGAATTTCCAACCTGAACCGTGTGGTATGACTGAAAGAGAGATGATGGACACAGTAATGTGGTTTGCATTTCTGCTGAGGACTCAAGGCGGAGAGATTTTTTATTTTTATCTTGACTGCACAAGATCCAATTTACCCACATAAATGCTGTGATTGGCCTGGAAGTAAAATATGCACCATTAGTCTGCAGGGCCTAAAACCCACAGGAGTCAGACTGAAATTAAATTGCAGAAATTTAAAAAGTGAGTACTCAGTGATAAGTGCTGCATTACAATGAATAAATTTACTCTCCAAATTAATTAATATTGTGCACCATCTTACACATTGCTGAGAAGAAGAAGATGATGAGAACCAATTGAATACATTTAAAGTACATGATATATGATGCACAGAAACTCGTCACTTTCCAAGTTAGTGCTTTTAATCAAACTCTGACCAACAATCAAACATCAAAAAACAGCCAAATAAAAAGAAAACAGTCATAGGATGAAACCAATTAAAGTAAATTGTGATTAAAATTAAACATTTTAACTCAAGAAGTAAATATGATGTTTTTTCATTATGAGAAGGAGGAAGGAGCTGTATTTATTGTTTATGATGATTTATTCTTAATATAACCATAATGCTGTTCATACATGACACTGATTTAACTATATACTAAAAGATGTATTTATAAAATAGTAAAAGATAGAAATAAAAAAGCAATGTTTTGTAAAATGTCAAAGACACAAGGAATCTTTCTATGATTGTTTTTTGGGGCTTATTTTTCTGAATATGTCCCAGATTAGGACATGGATTACACATGCGCTGAACCTTTACATTCTCTGTATGTATGTCAGTGCATTTTGGTATAAATATTTTATAAGTCAAAAGAAGTATTTGCAGCTTCTATAATGGAAAGCAAATGGCTGAAATGACAGAGAACTACTTTTTTTGTTTTTTGAACCTATCATTCTTATTTAAATGTAAATTATTAACATAACTGTAGATATGTTGAAATTATATATTATAATCTGAACAGCACTCAGCCATATTTTCAAATTAGCACTACAGCCGTTTTGCTTTCTTTTCTACAGTCTAATGCTACTCTGGCCTAAATGTCTCAGATGTTCTGACTAAATTCTTATTCTCCTTGCGTACATGCAAACTATTTGTTTGTTGGGTTGTTTTACAATTTGCTTACCAAAAAAAAGCTTCTAGAAAAAAATTCAAATAAATCAAACCCTATCCACCAGTAAGAGTCTTCTTCAAACTCTGAGATTGTTTGTTCTTCTGCATCTGACTGTCAAACAAAGATAAGGATGATATATTTCACCATTCTGAATCAACCATCTTGGTGAGAAGCTTCACAGTGAACACACCTTCCTCATCTTTCATACATCATTACACTCGACACAAACGCAACCAGGATGACAAATTTAAATTAGGGACATGTTTTTTTTTAAGAAGGAAAGGTTTCTTTTCTGGATAGGAATAATAGTAAATATTTAAAATGATCATGCAAGCCAAACTTTAAATGCATGCAGAAGTGGGAACTTGCTGTTTCAAGTCATATTTCAGTGTCAAAAAAAGAAATACACACAAAGATGTAAGTCTACCTAAGTGTGAGAGCTGCGTGTCCTCGGTGCAGGTTGACTGAAAGATACAGAGGAGCGTCCATCTGCAGATGGTTGTTACGGAAGTGGGATGAAGCCTCAGGCTAAAGGAAGTCACAGGTGTGATGGAGGCAGGCGGAGTCTAATACCGCACACCATCCTGCCAAGACTCATTAGCAGTGATGGGCGGCTGCGCACGCATACAGAATTAAAACAAGATAAGAGCAGGAGCACTGAGCAAAAAGCACCTTTTAGAAAGTTTCAGGGTTTTAAAGAACCTGACACACTTATAATGGAAAGTTTACCTTAGCAAAAATGCAGTTAAAGTGATTATTTGTGTTAAATGTAAACAAAGATCTAATTTAATGCTATTGTATTCCAAACAATATTTTAATATGGGACATTTGGGTGGAGTGACTACAGGGACATGGGAGAGGATTTAATCACCAAACACTTTTTAGTAAAGACTGTTTTATATATATATATATATATATAGATATATATATATATATATAACGAGCGAGATAGAAAGAGATGGAAAG
>CAEGAG010285503.1:0-10115 GCA_903067065.1 Brachyrhaphis terrabensis
AAAAGAGTTAAATTAACACCAATTCTGATAAGGACCAAATAGACTCGGCATAGTGTTGATTTAACTCTGCAGAATTTACTGATGCATCAGTATGGGAAGTTCAGTCAAATGCTGAATGGGGCAGTACTGATCTGTTTGGACGGCTGAGCTCACAAGAAATAAAAGGTTGTGTGGTTGTGTGACTGAGAAAATGGGGGAATTACACTTACTTAAGCAATTATATGAGTCAGAGATAAAGTACAGACACAGAGAGAAAACACCAATGGTAGAAAGATACTGACAGAAAATGAAATTGTTCAAGCTGCACCAACACCTGTCACTTAAATATGTTATTTTTAACTTTTTTGTACAAGCACTTTGAATTGTCTCTGGCTGAAATATGCTATATAAAGTTGCCTCGCCTTGCCTTAACTACTGATCAGATGTGGAACAAAAAAAGAACGAATTAATCCGATATCAGGTTCACACATGTAGTAAAAAACATTGATGTCTACAAATGCTTTACAATTTGAATAAGTTTGAGCATTTTTGCAAAGAAGGAAAAAAAAAATTCTATAGATTTGCAAACTTTACATAGACATACTAACAGAGCTTTGCAGCTTTGTCTGGAGAGTAAATGTGCTTACTATTGGTTCTACAAATTATTATGTAATGGAGATAAATTGAAATACATGCCACACTTACCAGATTTGTATTTGTGGAAAAGAAAGAAAACATCAATCATTTTCCTCCCACATTTCAAACATACACTGAATACATTCAAGATCATAGATTCATTTGTAAGGTAGTTTAACATGCTTTTCTGCATGGCCCACGCCTTTAGAGCAAATTTAGATTGACAAATACATTTTGAAGAGTTGACACCATCAATCAGGTTAGAGGGCGCCGCCCCACGTCAAGCTTTAGCAGCAGATTCATGCTGACTGATTGACTGATTAAATCACATGGGCAGAGAGCTGGCATTTCTTGACATTCATGAGGATAATTCGAGCTGACAAATTCCATTGTTAAAGCACCTTGAAGGCAAAACCAGTTTCGGTGAAAGTCAAGAATAGGTGCACAAAATAGGAACTCTTCCATCACATTTCAGAAAAGCAAATAAGCTCTGTCATTGTCCTGAGTAAATATGTTTTTTTTCTCTCTCTCTCTCAGGGGAACAATGCTGCTTGTTTGCTCATTAAAAGAAATGAGCTGCTTCAAACAAAAAAAATAAAAAATACTTATCCTGATTCATCCTCTGTCTGGGGAGATTCACAGGATGTTTGCACTTTAAATGATCTTCGTTTCATTCCCTTTAATTCAGATAGATTCACAGTTAAATCTGAGGTAGGTGATGTTGTTTCAGAATCAACCTAGACAGAGTGGGTATTTTTTTCAGTTCCCTGGAGTATTTTATTTGTTTGTGAAATGAGCCTCTGTTAATTATCATAAACAGAAAGAGATTTTGGGATTATGAAGCAAAGGACTCATGTTTCGTTAGCCTAAAATTTCCCTCTGAAATGCTGCAGACCGCCAGGTCTCTGCTGCTGGCAATAGAGTTGTGGGTGTGAGTGTGACTCTGGATGGAAAAGGAGAGAGAGGGTAAAATCCACCATAGCTTGTGTGTTGCAGCTGCTCCTTTGAGCTCACGCAGTAAATCCACACACATACACTTATGAGCGTGGACATGCATCAATCTCCTGTGTCACAGTACCCCTGCCCATAATGATGGCAACAGCCAAAAGCTACAGCCGTCTCCTGAAAGATTGACTTAACTTACTGTGATCTGTCTGTTTTTCATGAAGAGGCCCCCCCCACACACACACACACGCACGCACACGCCGACACACACGCTCAACCTCAATTTGCAATCAGACGAAAAGATGCTGAGCTTTCTACCTCTTTTGGACGACTCGAAGCAATCACTTTTCTTTGAATACTGTTTAATGATCCCAATTTGTTTCAAAAGTCTTGCATGGTGAGGTATGCTGTTTTTGTTACCTTGTTTTTTTTTAATCACATATCCCATAGACATGCATGCCTCAGGTGTGTTTCTGCAGAGTGACATTTTGTGGGAGGACGTTTAATGCATTTTATTGATTTCAACAGAAAGGGAACAGGAGAAGATCGATACTGCATGTGACAGCCCTGTTTCCTAAACCTATAAGCTGTCCCTTCCAAGAGCGTCTCAAGCCACGCTGGTAGAAACTAATGAGAATAAGCAGTTGTCACATAAAGTTTTGTGATATGACAGAGAAACAAGAGTGTCTTTTTAACACCCACTGATGCAGCTAAGGGAGGTTTTATTAAGGTTTTATATTCGGGATCATATTTGGCTTGGTGCTGTTACACACAAAAATGAGATACCAATAAAAAGAGAGATTTAATCATCATTTGGAAACAACCTGAAAAGCAACATTATGTCAGGCTGTGTTTAATCATGATGATTGTTTTTGAGCTGCATGTGTGGGTAGACTGGTGCATGTGTGCACTCAAACAAGTTGGTAAGTAATTATCTTGGGAAAAGGATAATTATACATCTTAAAACCTTCTGACATTTAAATATTTCTATAAGGATGCTGTTTTATTTCTAGTATACGGTTTGTGATACAGTGCCTTCTGAAGGTATTCCTTCCTCTCTGAGCATTTCTACATTTCATCACTTTTAAAAACAGATGCTTCAATTTAAGTAATTCTGGCTATACTTTATTCAAAAATGCAAATGGGAGCGTAGTTGGAGCATGGAAGGCAAATTCTACTAGTTTTTGTTTCTTTTCTTTAAACAAATATCTTTTAAAAATGTGTATTTTATCACACTAAGTCGATGCTTTGTTGCACCACCTTACACTGCTATTACAACAGTTGGTCTCTTTTTTGGGTATATCATTGTGAGCTTTGCACATCCATAAATTAAAAGTTTTCACAAAATCTTATTTGCAAAATGGCTCAGTTTCAATCAGACTAAAAGGAAAGCTTCTTTGAACATAATTTCTAAGATGAATTTCAATTGCTTGTAGCCCAAAAGGTTCAGACTCAGATCACCTTCTTCCATAGGTTTGCCTTGTCACCAACATTTTGTGAAATAATAACAATTTATGATTTTGGCTTAAAACTGATTTTCTTCTTACCAATTTTAGACTAGATGTGTAGAGCGTACAAGCAGCAGATGTTCTGTTCCTTGATTATACCTCTTGCTCGGAGCTCTGCAGCCCCTCAAGACTCATCATGGGACTCTTGACTGCTTCTCTGATTAATGCTCTTTCCACAGCCTGTTAATTTAGGTAGATAGTCATGTCTTGGTAGATTTGTCATGGTAGTAGTTCCGGTATCCTCTTTCTCCCTTTCAGGTGATGGATTAAGGAGAAACCTAGTATGTTTGCTGTGTTCCATGGTGTTTATGGTGCTGCTTAGTCACTAATGACCTCTAACAAACCATTGAATTCTTGTCAACAAACTGAATGTGGGATATGTATTAACAAAGTGATGAATAAATTAGTATTATTACTTTATTTTTTGTTGTCTGAATCTCCTATCTGCCAGTCTTTAGTTTTCTTTGCCGTTTTGCTCCAGTTGTTGCCAGTGTGTAGTTCTTCTATGTGTCAAAACAACTGTTTGTAACATATGTTTATACACTTATTATTGGATTTCATTTTTGAGTTAACATTTGTGTCTCTCTTATTGTCTGTGCTAGGATTTGGTCAACAGTCATGACATCTTTGTACTGCATAACTATTAACTTTAACATTCTCGTGTGGATACATAGCAAGGTTGTATAATTATCAATACACATCTCATGTAAAAGCCAGAATCTGATTTATTCAGCATGAAGGCTAATAATTATGGCTAATGCTAATCATTTTGAATTTTAGAATATATCTACAGTGCGACAGAAATAGAAAATTACCCCGTTCCCATCTCTGAAAAGAAATCTTTCCTTTATTGTTTTTCATTTGAAGTGAAAAATGAATTTTTTTAATTATTTTTTATTATTTTAAAAAAATCACTTGAACTTTAAATTTTATGTAAACAGCAAAGGTATAAAGAAATGCTACAAAGAGAGAAGAATCTGAAGTTGTCTTCCTAAATGCAATTCATCAAATTATTTGTATACATGATGAATGAATTTGACAGAAATGAGTGCTCTTTATAAAAAAACAGGATAATGAAAGAGAAACTCCAAAATAATCAGTCTTTTGTCCACTAATCACAATAGAAGTCCATATCCTAAAAATGAAACAAAATATTAGGTTAAAGGCACAATATACAGTATTCACAAAAACAAACAGGAAATATGTAAATGACAGACAGACACTCACAGTGGTCTGCTTCCGAACTGTGTTGTCTGTAAACGTCCTGGTCTCTTTCACCACAGTTGCAGGGAAATATCCCGTTCTGCCCATCTGGTCCACATACCGCTCACTGTACACCTGGCAGAAAACACAACATTGCAGTCTAAATGTACAGTAACAAATATTTTACTGTACACTTAAACTGAAACAAAAATAACAAAACAAACACATTTATTTATATGTAGCACTTATTACAAGAGAAAATATGTAATAAGTTATAACATATTTGGCAAGAAGAGGATTTAATTGTGTAGCTTGCTAATATGTGGATTTCAATAAATATGCACCTACACTTCCATACCAGAATACTCCAGCGCCATCTGGTGGTATGAGTTTAGAATACACATAAACCATCTGACCCTTTTTAATGTTGATGAATCTGCAGTCAGGAGCCACGAAGTCATCCACAGCTGTGGCCATTGAAAGAACATCTTATGAAGCAAAGACAAAACATAACTTACATAAACTATGTGTCATTTGATTATTGATTTAAGTGTAGTTTCAACATTACAATTCTATATAATTAACAGCTCTGTAAGTAATGTTCTGACTTACATGAACATTCTGCATCTCCGCACATCTTGCGATCTGCTAGTTTATCCATTTGGACGGCCATCGTGGTCTGGTGAAGCAGTCCAACAAGGAGCAAGCTTACCAAGGGACAACTCATGTTGGGGGCGAAAGGGAACAGCTACAGAGAAGCTTTGAGTTGGAATGCAGAGCTTGGGAAAGCTACAGAAAAAAAAAGACTTAGAAATCCTCAAACACTTCTCTCAGTCAAGAAGGAATGGGTTGAGCCCCAACATCACAGGATTTGTGACCAATCAGAATTGAGTTTCACAAATGCCAGAATTCATCTCACTCAAGGGAGTAGGCTGGCCCTCTCTCAAATTTCATGCATTCTGCACTAACAAGGAGTGGCAGTTAAAAACAAACTACTTTTAATAAATTTCAATATACACAATATATACAATAAAACAATATAAAAAATAAAACCATCAATCTGTAAACAGGAAAGACACATGATCATCGATACCACACATTATATTCAATTTAAACACAAGCAAAAGAGCAACCAAATATAACTTACTATACTGTGTGAACAGTAACTATCATATAATGAACATAAAAATTGGTGGCAAATTTCTCATATAGTACAATGCTTTTACTTTTTACAGCTTTAGTCATTTGAATATTATTCCATTGTTGGCTCTCACACAACTTCTGACTTATATAGCCATGGAAAACTTTTGTTGTTTTACCTATCAATTGTTACCTGAGAGTGTGAAGTAGGGTTAGGGTTAGTAGTTAAAACACTCAGAATTACCATGAAATTTTACCTCCTAGCCATAAACAGTTATCTGTGAAATCCAAAAGTTGTTTTCAAAATATGACTGGCTTGCATATTAGTGACTCATGCTGTAAGGCAGCATGAGTCATTAACACAACCTGTCATTTGGTCAAATGTCATCATCTCTGAAATTCTTTCTCTTGACACTGACTTGCTTTAGTTTCAAGGCATTAATGGACATAGAAGCCACCAGGGGAGACAAGTCAAGACTTCCTACGAGGGCTGGGTCACTGAATAATGTGACCTTGACAGTCCCAGCAGTGACCTTAACTCACCTGTCATTGTGATTATTTTTGCTTGTCTTATAAACCTAATGTCTCTCATTATACAATGGAGATGAGGTGGACATCCAAAGAAAACCCACCTCACTTCCTCCTCTCACCGTCCTCAACAACACCGTGTCTACTATGGATCAATTTCAGATATGTAGGACCTTAGCTGGTCCTCACACAAAGACACTGCTTTAGAACAAAAGTATTGCTCAATAGTTTTAATACTCAACAGGGGAGTTTAATTCAAATAATCCTAGAAACATATTAACTAAAATACTATTCACATATTTTAAATATAAATTGTTCTTATTCTTTATTCTTCAAGTGAGAAATAGTCATTTTTATTTACATAAGTAAAGCATTTTAAAAATTCATAACATATTACCATGTCATCATACCATTGTAAAGCACAAATTAAGAAATGAGGCATAATGTACAGCGTTTTCAAATTTACTTTTTGCTATGGCCACCAATGTGGTTCGCCATTTGTAATCTCTTTTTACCATTTATTGGTAAAAAATCATTTGTAACTTTCATAATCTTTTGTAAACAAAAGGTACTTTCCGGTGTTGTCTGATGCAAAGCCTCGCAACACGGTACACTTATCTGAGAATGTTTTGTGAATCTTTCCAGTTAGCCGGGCGGAGTTTAACCTTCAGAAAGTGCTGTGGAAGCCCAAACAAAAAGAGCCGCTCACTCGCGCTTTACGGTGCATAATATCAAGCGCACCTAAACGCTTTTCGTATTGTGACGTAGGTAGCTGAAAACTTAAAACGATACAGCACTACAGGGTTGGGGCTGGTGTTATTGTTCGATTTGAAGATTTTGGGGGAAGCCGAGACTTTGCTAATATTGTGGAGAATGTAATCGATAATCAGAAGTGTGACCTTTTTAAAATCTAGGCGCACACATGCCTGGCCTAGATGCTTTTTTTTTTTTCCTCCCATATTACAGCAGCATATTTAGACAGGCTGAGGTAAGCTAGCAAACTCGGTCCTAAAGAAGCCGATGGATGCGCTGGTATCGGAGTTGTTTGGGTCAGCAAGCGGGCACAGCTCCGGTGGATCTCAGGGATCTACGTCTAACCACAAGCCAGGAAATGGCAACGGGGTTGTCTCGAAAAAGACCGGTGCAAAGAACAAGAAAGCAAGAACTCGATTTCCTCGCAACTTCAAACCGAGCAATAACACCCCATATCTACCCCCAGAGGTAAGGCTGATGTTAATCTATAAAGTACAATTAAACGAGTCGAAATGAAGTCATATGAGAAACACAAAAGAAGTCTAGAAAAACACGGAACAAATATATGCCTTCTGGCTTTCCCTGCACAGAAACGCAAATGTTTTCTGTTATTTCCTGTATGGCTAACTTTTCTATCTGAAACTAGTGACACGTAGTGAACAAAAGAGAACGTGAGCGGTCTGTGTTGGGTCAAAGTGACCAAATTTCCACTCATTGTTTATTATATAATAGAGTTGTATTGTGCAATTAATGGTTTTATCATCTTTTTATTATTATTATTATTATTTATCCTAGCAGTGGGCTAGCTAGCCTAAAAGAGGAACAGCTGTGTTTGTAAATAAGGGAGGCGGTCAAAACTTGACCGACATTCACTCGTTGGGACAAATACCTCAACTCGTACAGCTCCCAGTGACTTTATTTAAACAAATTAAAAACAACTAATGAATATTGAGGTATCTATGTGTAGTAACACGGAGTTAATAAACACAGAGAGACTTGTCTTAAACTTCTAGATATTACTAAAAGTCATTGGCAAACAGGTTACACTTTAAATTAATCTGTATTTGTATTTCTTTTTTAACACCTATTTTATTGGCTTCAGCCTCAGATCCGCTGAATATAACCAGCTGTATTGCAGTAATCATAAAGTGTTTGTCCCATAAAGTAATTGCACTTGACTTTAATTACCATTGGTTTTGAACATTGCTCCTAATGGTATAGAAGAGACATGCATAGTAAGGGCAGCTATGGTTTAGCAGTCATTGCCAGACTATTTACAGCCCGGTGTTTACTGCTTATTCAGTCAGATTGGTTTCTCTTTATCTTTGAACACATGCTGCAATTCTCTGTTTGACAGCATTTGTTCCTCTTCTGTCTCTCTTTGTTTTACTATCCTGTCTCTCAGGCTGAAGAGGGAAACATAGAATACAAGGTAAGCAAGAACCTTGTTTTATGTTTTGGTTTTCTTTAAAGAAACCGGAGCAGGTCATTGAATTCTTCAGAAATGACTGATGCACGTCATCCATGTAATTGACAGTACTTGTTTTTTTGTTGTTTCATAATCACGTAGTTAGAAGTCTAACAGAGAAAAATATTTCAGAAGAATCATAGGTGCAGCCTCTCTGTGGAAACACAACAGCCAAGTGGATTAGCAGGACTATTTTTAGTAACTCAACATTTGCTCCAGTCCTACACTAAACCTAAGTTTTATGTATCAGTTTTCTGTTACTAATGTTCAACAACTCGTTCGATTTGTGAACTTTTACAGATTGGCTTTAAGTCCAGCAATAATTTCTAAAGCTTTTGTCATTTTTAGCTAAAGCTGGTGAACCCCACACAAAACCGCTTTGAGCACCTGGCAACACAAATGAAATGGCGACTGCAGGAGGGTCGGGGCGAAGCCGTCTATCAAATAGGTGTCGAGGACAATGGCATGCTGGTGGGACTGTCAGAGGAGGACATGAGAGCATCGCTGAAAACACTCCATAGGCTGGCCGAGAAGTGAGTCCTGGATGCCTGTTTTATTCTATGCTTTTATTATGCTTGCATAACCAGATGGGCAATAATATGTTGTTGTGCAACCTTTGGCCCTAAACGTGTTTACTGGGGCATCGTGTGAATGTTAAATATTGTATGTCAGTCCATAAAGCATTCATTTTCAGCAAGATCTTGTATTTGTGGGCGAGGTGTAAGAAGGATCTCTCCATACTACCTTATTCACTATTTCACAGCCTAATGTTTCCTTGCATTTACACCTTGAAATATGTCCATGTAATGTGTCATGATAATAATCTGAACATTTAGTATATTAGTATAGCCTGCTTACTTTATATTTGGGCACGTAGACTTACGGAGGCTACAGCTGATCCATTGAAGCATATCCAGATCGTAATTTTATCCCCGCAGGACTGTACAGTCGGTACTTGGAATGATGAGTGCATCATTTAACCTTCTGCTGCCCTTAACACAAACACATTTTTGCTTTCCAGAATAAAATGTATGTGATATTTTTATGATAGAATTTAAGTTCTATATATTTTTTTTTTATACAACTGTTTTTAATAGAGTGGGAGCTGACATTGCAGTTCTTAGAGAACGAGAGGTAGAATACGACTCTGATATTCCTCGGAAAATTGCTGAAGTTCTCATACGAAAGGTGCCCGATGATCAACAGGTTAGTTCAACTTCTGGAAATGCATTCTGTTTTTATCAACTTTCTGTTTATTTATTTTATTATTATCTGACCGTTTCTTTTTAACTTGTATTCCTTAATCTTCCTCCTCTGAAGTTCTTAGACCTACGAGTGGCCGTCCTGGGGAACGTGGACTCTGGTAAGTCCACTCTGTTGGGCGTTTTAACACAAGGTGAGCTGGACAACGGTCGGGGAAGAGCGAGACTCAACCTCTTCAGGCACCTGCATGAAATCCAGACTGGGCGCACATCAAGCATCAGCTTTGAGATCCTCGGCTTCAACAGCAAAGGAGAGGTGAGAAACGACCAATGTCAAGGGTATTATTAATGTCTACTTTAGCTCGTTAATCAAACCAAAATGTAATAGGCTGCAGAATCATGAAATATAATCATATCTCCCTTCACTTTTTCCTAGGTTGTAAATTACAGCGAGTCTCGCACTGCAGAGGAGATCTGTGAGAGTGCCTCCAAAATGATCACGTTCATAGATCTGGCCGGTCACCACAAGTACCTGAAAACCACCATTTTTGGCCTCACCAGCTACTGTCCAGACTTTGCTATGCTGGTCGTTAGTGCAAACACTGGCATTGGTATGTTTATGTTCACTAAACTTTACAATCATTTGATTCTTATACATTTAAAAATATACTGCTCAAAAAAATAAAGGGAACACTCAAATAACACATCCTAGATCTGAATGAATGAAACATTCTCATTGAATACTTTGTTCTG
>CAEGAG010285544.1:0-24125 GCA_903067065.1 Brachyrhaphis terrabensis
GGAAAATAAGATGTAAGAACCCGGTTGCCAGTCAGAACCCGCCATTAAGCTAAAACAGTTGGGATGTGTGGTGTTATGTTTCTGCCCTTGAGAGTGACATAACAACAAATAACCAGAAGTGCCTATTTCCCCTCACCTGTGTTTCTTCAAAAGCCTCTTCATGTAGTAGCATAGATTATTTTCTCTTCATCTTCTGGCAAGACAATTAGGCTCTAACCGAGGAAAGCACTTCACCATAATGTCGTATCCCATGTCATCCCATAAACCAGAGAGCTCAGTTTTCAGTTTTTGATCGGAACTTCTTAGAAACAACACACAGCAATGATCTGTGGGGGTGCAAACTGTAACACAACAATGTGCTGTCACAGGTCTGAGATATTGTATCTGTTTTTATCTTACTGAAAATGCAGATGGGGAATCTAAATTCTGGATTTTTTAGCTTTATAAACTGTGCTTCTTCTTCACTGATATCTTTTTTGTGTATTTTCTCCTCAGCTAAATGTTAGAGATTATAAAACTATTTTAACATCAAACAAAGGTAATCTAAGTAAATTTTCAACTCAAGATCTCATTTATTAACAGAACAAAGCTAATCTGGGCCTAAATGTTAAAGTAATTGCCCTCTAATTCTAATTACTAGATGTGGCCAGATCTGCCATGAAGAGTTTTAGCAACTCCACTTTTTGATCTGCTTAAGGATATGCCACATAATCGCAATCAAATTGAAGTCTAGACTTTGACTAAGCTACCACACAACCTTTTGTTGTTGTTTTGTTGTTTGTTTGTTTTTTTTTTGCCAATTTAGAGGTGGGCTTGCTGGTTGGCTTTGGATCATTTTCCTGCTGCACTAAGTGCCCTTGAGTTTAAGGTTGCAATCTGATTGCCAGATGCGGTTCTTCATAACTTTCTGGTAAAGGCAGAATTCATTGTTCCATCATCAGGTATGACAAGTTGTCCAGGTACTGAATAAGTAAATCCAGACAGTCTAATTATCTATCACCATGTTTGACTGTTTGTATGTCCTTTTTACTCAAAGTTTGCTTATTTGTTGTAAAAGCAATTGTTTTCACTTTTCAAAGACCATTTTTATAAACATACAGTATGTTATGATTTAATCACTATCACCACTGCAAAAAAAGATTCATTTTCAGGATTTTCTGTACTTGTGGTCAGTGTAGCTAAAGAAGTATTGGGAATGGACTTACAGGAAGGTTTTAATCTGTAAAGGTTCAGACATATACCCAAAACAAGGAGACGAAAACGTATAAATGCCATCTATGCCTGGAATGAATAATGACATTTGAGAATCACAAATTGCTGACAATAAGGGTAATTTTTTAGAAAGAATTGCAAAGCATGACCACTGTAACTGAGAAAGGACTAAATGCACACATCACTGGAAAATGTAGAAAGAGCTTTGTAAAGAAAGCATGTTCTTCATATACCAGGTTAGAGAAATACAATATTTTCTTTTATTAGTGTGGACCCCCCTAATAAACTTTTGTCTACACTCTGACCACCCCTAGTATAAAAGTCTTGTTCCGCTATTGATTAACACAGACTTTAACTGAGGTAAATGAAGCGTACAATGTTTTAGATGTTGTCCTGGGTTAGTTTTCTCAGTTTGTGGATAATGGCTCTAATTGTGGTTGATTTGAGAGGGAAAGCCTTTATAACCCACTCCTGTGTGATGACTTTGTTTTTCATGTGTTTTAGATCAGGTTATGATGTGTTGGTTTATGAGCTATTTTAGCCTTGTAAAGATTTTTTTAACAAGGCATGAGTGTGCCTATGAAACTGAGTGATTGTTTCTAAACAATACAGTTTATTGCAGTTCATTCAGAATTTAACAAGCGAAGATTAGATGGATTATTTTCAATGCCTTAAATAAAGTGAAGAAATGAAAACATTCAATGTTTACTCTGTTATATAATTTTTTTTGATTAACAAAAACTCAGAGATTGGGGTTGTTTGTGTTTGAGTGGCACTGCAGGTTTTCTCTGGAGGGGGGGGGGTCTTCCTCGCATCTGCTAATCATCAAGCTGCTGGATAAGAAGAGCTGAATGTTGGTCCTTCAATGCCTGAGTGTTATCCTCTGCGATATCTCTGCCACTTTGTTGTTGCTCCTTGTGCCTTCATGTTAAGTGTCTCCTTGTGATCTCCTCTCCAAACATACCTCTTTATAGATTCTTACCTATAAGCGTCTTTCTGTTGTCCGCAGTCTACATATCAGTCATTACTGATAAAAATAGATTTGTTTTTTGTTTTAAATATCTGAAATGCTGTCAGACTGGTGGCATGATCTTTTTTGTTTTAGCCACAATTTTCAGTCCATGTTCTTGTTTTTTTTATTATTTTTGGCCAGACCTCAAACTGATGCTGTGCAAGTTACTTAACAGACTGTTGATAAGTAACCACATGTTACACAACAGGTTGTTGCTAGGTAACCAAAGACTGAGTGACTGAGTTGTTGCCACCCACCTTGCTTAGCTGGCCATCAGAGGTCGAGAAGCCGAAGTCTTTCCTCTGCCTACATCCCAGAGAATGCTGTGTGCTTCTGAATTGGAGTTCAGTGAAATTACTGAATATTATCTATTGATATGTGTCTAACATGACATATTGTTGCTGATATATTGTCTACACTCCAGGCTCCTCCTACCACAAATCATTCACTTCAACCTGTTTGCCCTCCAACATCTCCACATCTCCTCAACTCCTCCAAACTGCAACAACTACAGCTCCAGCTCCAATACATGATCACCACCCAAACCAACACCCCATTATTATTCCACATCTCCAACATCAGCAACCACACTTTCTTCATCACAAAGCCTTTTTCTTCACCTCACCAAACCAGTAAACCCCTTCCCAAATCAAATTGTGGACTGTTTGCACATTTCCTTGCTGTAATAAACCTTTAAAGCCTTTTCATTGACTCCTGGGAGTATCTTGCATGTGGGTCAGAAGCCTAAAAATAACGACAGAAACATTTACGGCGGAGGAAAAAACAGATCCAACCTGATAGGGATCAAAATATTTTTTTTCACAACATTGCATATGTTGAACGTGTTAGGAAAGTGTTCTTTACTTAATGACATCATGTTATGTATGAATTTATATAAGTGAGTCATAGTTTCTTCCTTATGAGGTTCAGCCCATTGAGAATTACATTCAGATTACTCTGTAGCTGTGGTTTATTTGCTCATATGGAGCCCCTGGGACCTCAGTATGTTAGCAAAGCTAATCAGCACTGTATAATTGAAAAGGAGCACTAAATGACTGCAGACACAAGATTAGATAGTCACGGCAATGATGTCTGTTGAAAATCGAGTCTTGTACTACACATATGTGACCCACTGGAAGATGCAGATAAGCTTGCATGAAAGTGTGTTGTGTGCACACAGGAAATGTGGTAAAATAGGGTGGAAACTGGCAATGATGATATGATGAAAAATGACAAGGAGAGCTGGACATAAGGGAGTTTTCCTGCTGCGTTTGCCATTGTTGGTTGTTGACTGGTTTATGACTTTCTTGTTCTTGTACTGGTTAGCAAAAATAAGTTTAAAATGTAAAACATTTTATTATTCAGTCAGTACTTTTTGTGTGCAAAATACGAACACTTTAAATATTCCTTATTAAACTTGTCTGTGCTATAATACTTTAACAATATCCACTTACTGACCATCTAAAAATCAAGATTATAAGGTTTTCCTTTAAGTTTAATGTCTTATCAAATCATCAAAATTTCCCAAGACATTTCGTTTTTATGGGTTTTTGTTCTTGTTATTTTCAGTCATTAGTGTGAGAAGTGGGGAAATACCAGAGCTCCATTTCCTCTTGATAACTAGAAGGATTGCAATCCATGCAAAAAGAAGCTATTACTGGGTGAATAGAAATGAAAATGCTTTCCAGAAGCCTGACATTTCTGTTTAATATATATATTTTATTGATATTGTATCATATTCTAATTTTGTGATACATTGCGTTTGGTGTTTTTTATTATCTGTAAGCCATAATCATCACAATTACACGAAATAAGGTTTGAAATATTTCATGTGTAATGGAGCATTATGAATTTCACTCAGAAATGAGTGGAAAAATGTTTTGAACCTGTTCACAATATTCGAACTATTCGAGAAGTACCTGTAAATCGACATCGGCAGTATTTTTTAAGCTGAAATTGTGAATCTGAAATGTGTCCAAAGGGTTTATAATAACTGAAATTGACAAAATATTTTGGAGAAATATTTTTACAGATAAAATTCTATATTTTGTGTCTGTCGTATGATGCAATGAATTAGTTTTTTTGGTCCTCAAATTAAACAATACAAAGCCAGACATCACCCACAAGAATTCACATTTTCACATAGTTTGAAGTAAATACCAGTTAAAGTAATGAGATTATTACTAGTCAACTGCAGGGAGTTGTGTTGTGCTGTGTTTGCGGACTGCATTCTGTTTTCCACTGTAAATCCATGACAGACTAATAAGGTTTCCCACAAGGGAAATCTGCTTGTGTTTCCTGTCCCAGAGCTGCCCTCTTCCTTCCTTGCTGAAAACCCACTGGCTGTGCTTTTTTTCCCCCTGCACCAGAGGAGCAGAGGTGGAGTTCAGCAGGGCTCTGTTAGAACATCCAAAAATAGACCACAGTATCCTACCTAATCTGTTGAATTTGACACAGCATGGGTAGAAAGTGGTTTTCCTCGATTCCTTTTTACACAAACAGGCAAAAATATCACCAGAATGTGGGTAAATTTAACATATATATTGGCAGAAAAGAAAAGTAAAACTTTGAAAGTAGTTTAAGAGGGATTAGATAAAGTACTAGAAGATGAACTGGGAATTTTTCTAAGCAAGTTTTTCTTGCTTTTCTTCTTGTCAATCCTAGCTGACCTCTGACTTTTCTGACCCTATGAATTCCAGCCATGACTTGACCAGAAAAAAAATCACATTGTTTGCAGGTAGCCAGAAGTCTAATGACCAAAACCCACAGCCTTGTTCTTCTATCTGAAAGGCCTGGAGTCCCTGGTGAAAGCTACATCTGTTCTTATAACTGAACACAAAATAAAATAATTTTGGACTTAAGATGGAAAAATTACCTTGTCATAATCTTTGCATTCCTACAGCTGGGTGTAACTTTTAAGCAGGAAAGGTTGATTATTGAGACTTTTCTTAAACCCATGATTGGTCCTTCCTAAAAAATGCAGCGGCACAAACAAACCAAAAGCAAACATTATCTAGCATTCAACAAAGCTACAAAACAAATGTAGCACAAAAAAGTGTCACTTCGGTTGTTTTATTGTCAGTGATTTCAAGTATGAATTGGTGCAGTGAAATCTTGCTTTGCCAACTGATGGTTTAATGTAATTTTCCATTTTCTGCTCATAATCTGCTGAAAAGAAATATGGTTATATGACTCTTGAAATACTGTTTGCTTGGAAGATGTCACTTTTAGATATAGTGGATTAATCTTAGATCATAATTTCTTATTTATCTGCAGTCAACAAGTCTATATTTGGATCAGAACCAATATTAATGGGAATGCAGTTCAATAAGAGAAATTAAAATCAGATTTCATAATTTTTAATTATAATTTATCAAAGATACTCAACCAGTTTCTTGTTTACACTGTAAAAAAGATTAAATGTAAATACTTGTTTTGACACAATTTATTTTAATGTACAAAATAAAATGATTGCATGTTATTTAAGGAGTTGTGTGGGATGTATGAACTGTTGTCTACACACAAGCTGAAAACTATGTAAATTAGCAGCAGGTTGTGCAGAACACAAAGTTACTTGGTCCAGACAAGTAACTGACAAGAATATATTTTATTATTTTTGGTATTTTTTATTAAGGTCATTAGGCTACAAAAAGGTTGTGGATTATACAGTTTTAGCATAGTTTAACACACTGAAAACAAGATTTAGTCTATAGGACTCTAATAATTCTGTTTTTATTAGCTCATAGATTTTATATTCATGTCTCACCTCTGAATCCACAACACTGTCTTGCACCTTTGACCTGTTGAGCATTGCAGGCTAAAGGCCTCGGTCAAGGTCACACAACCGCTGACTTTCTGTGGGCAGAGTGCAGTCGTGCAACATTATACAGACCACAGCGAGGAAACAAATTGAGAAGAATCAATATTAATGCTTGCAGTAGGTTACATATAAGTAGATATCACAAACTGTTTGATGTGTTATGCTACATGTGTGCTTGTTGACTTTCTGGATATTTCTGGATTTCTGCTGTTTCTATACTGTTTTGCAGCTTTATTCACAGTCATTTAACTTGTTCTTGTATATGTTGCAACATTTCTAGACAAAAATAAATGAGAAGTAAAAGGAAACAATTACATTGTTTTAAAACAAATCTGAAAAATGATTATTCCTTTACAATCATCTTTTATTTAGAGATCTACAACTAAAATCCATTACAACCAACCACATTCAGAAGTCACCTTCTAAGCAAATATATTCCATAAGAATGTAATTTAACCCCTGTATAAATACAACTGTTAGAGAACATTAGCAAACAAATAGCATCATGAACATCAATGAACACAGCAGGTCAGAGATAACGTTATGGAAAGAGAACTGGCTTTTACCACATGAGATCCAAATGTTTTGACCTGCATGCAAAACACTTTGTGTGGTGGAAAAACTCACTCTGTATTTGTGGAGTGCACAAACTTATAGTAGTAGTCCTGTTGACAGGTTCTCCCACTTGAGCTGTGGGTTTCTCCAACTCTCCCACCGGTTGGCAATTCACCTCTGACTTTGAGTTCAAAAAAATCAACTGGAACGCTCCTCTAAGTCGGACCTCCCACTCAGAAAGTGGGAGGAACTCTGAAAACCCCCAGTTACAATTTGCATTTCAACATGGCCGCTCCTAGCATTCAAAATCATAAGCAAAAATGATGTTCATAAGCAGTACAAAGAACAATATCTACTCGGGTGACAGCATGTTCAAATTCCGACTTTTCCGACTACATTAACTGAAACGCTGTTACCTTGGGTATGACATCAAACTCAGCTCCAAGTTATGACTTCTTAGGTAATTGGAATAGAGCATGATTAATGTTGCACTGGATTTTGTCCAGGAGTGTCAGAACAATGGAGACTTGTTGGAGGCAATTTGTAGATTTTTATAAAAAAAATACATATTACATAAAAAAAAAAACATGAATTTGTTTTCACCCCCATCACAAATTGTGCTTGTAAAGAGACATGTGAAAAGGTTTAAGGTACAAATACATTTGCAGGACACTGGATCTGAAATATACAATCAGATACAATAAATCAGAACATACATTCACATGAGGTTTATGTGTCAGATTGAAAGTACTTTTTGAAAATAACAATCCTTGTGCCAGGATCAAACATATTTTTCAATAAGTCCACATTTCTGTCTGACATTATATCATAATCTTAGATCAAATGTTTTCATTAGCTGTCAGAGACTGCCATATGAGCTCATGGCTGATTTAATCTTTTATGCACAAAGAGTGAGCAGAAGTGATGTACTCTGCATATAGTCACAGCTGTCAGAAATCTGGGATTGCAGGAAGCTATCAAGATGTTTCCGGCCTCCTCTACTTATTGAGAGAAAAATTAACACATGCCTTTCATCTGGACGGAGAGACTCTCTTTGAAATGCATCTTTCCTTTATGTCCTCCCACAGAGCTGCAGCATCTTCATCATGGGTCACCCTGATAAAAAGAAGTAGAAGCTGAACTCTTAAAAACAAAATAAGGAATCTCAGTTGGGCAGCTTGAAGAAAAGAAGTGTCCTATGAATCTTTTAACAACAAACCAATGTCTTAAAATGTAATAATAATCATCAAACAAACTTTTGAAGTATCTCAGTGCAATGCTATTTTACGCACTATTGGCTGGTGTTTGCAAAGCAGCCAATCAAGGTGCACCATCTATTTTTCTTGCAACTAATTTGCTGTACCTTCAAGAGCGGAAATAAGAAAGACTGTAGATGTTAGCTTCTACTGTAGTTCTGAGATGGTTTCCACAGTGCATTTTAATGCATTTAGAGGTTTATTTGGTGTTTGAACTATTGAAATAGGTAGCTATTAATATTTTTAGGGGGTGTCTCAAATATTGATGGATGTTAGCTATTCACTGGCGACTATGGTTCCAAACCCCCGCAAATACCAGAGCTCTACTATATGTGTAATGATGAAACTCGTGATTAAAAGAACATTTTGAAAATAACTTTTAAAATAAACCTAAATTCAGTTAAAAGGGTTTTTTTTATGCTATTTTTTCATAATCTAAATTCTAATCTTGTGGTTTTATTGGCTGTAAGTGTGATATCATCATAACTAACCGAAATAAAGTCTTGAAAACATGAGTCTGTGTCCTTCATCTATAACATGTTTTACTTAGTGACTTGAATTGCTAACTTTTCAATAATAATTTATTTAATATGACTGTATACATTTATTTAGTATTTCACACCTTGATAATTCCAGTAAAACCTAGGTTCCCACCATATTTATTTGCCTCATCTTCTTGATTTAAATGTTTAAAACTGTTTAATCCTGGTTTAATTGATCCCCTAAATTAATTATCTAAATACTTGATGTAATCAGTATTTTTTTTGTTTTGTTTTCCTAAGTCTCATACTTTAAAAGCTGTAAAAACTGAGAAATATCAACATGACCAGTAGAAAGCATTTTAGGAGCCTGATTTATATTTGTCATTGCTCTCTAGCCTATTCACTTTTCCACTTTGAAAACCTTCTTTGAGCCTCTCTTTGTTTTAGAGGTTCTTCCTGTTTTTCTTCCTTACTGCTGTTTTGGTGGTGGTCAGCTCTGTCGCCTCTAAGCAACAAAGCTCCATGCTGGAAGCAGCAGAAGCGCTGAATGTGTGGGGTTTGCATAAACAGTGGGTTAGATCTGTTTGTGATCCTAAATTTACATTGAGCATCTTATGTCTTGATCCTATGGTGGCAATCAATTGACAGGGAGACTTGGGAGGGTATCTTGTGTCATTTGCTGCCAGCTCTGAACAATAGGCCTGTCTGGGGGTGAACGTGTCCTAGATGAAAAGTCAAGATGTTTACTCATAGTTTGCTCTCACTGATTTCCGCCCACTTATGCTTGTATATTCTGAGAGCAAAAGTGTATAAACATAAGCATGAAGTTTGGTTTCAGTCTTTCAGAGGTGCAGGCGCATGTTTTGCAAACCACAGCAGCAAATCTGGTATTGCTATCGTCGTATCTATGCATATATTTGTGTTTAGCGTGCTTTGCAAAACTATTCATAGCTCTTGAG
The DNA here is from genome assembly GCA_903067065.1 of Brachyrhaphis terrabensis. Taxonomy (NCBI): domain Eukaryota; kingdom Metazoa; phylum Chordata; class Actinopteri; order Cyprinodontiformes; family Poeciliidae; genus Brachyrhaphis; species Brachyrhaphis terrabensis. The sequence goes on from CAEGAG010285544.1 coordinate 9,297, forward strand.
CCTTTCCCCATGTTGTCACGTAACAAGTACAAAGGTCAGTATACTGGATAATTATGAAGTAGAAGGAAAAGATGAATGCATTTCATTTCTTTTGATGATAAAAGTTAATAAAGTATGGCAAGTTTCCCATAATTTATCTCACTCTGTTTCCAGTCCTATGGTAATGGAGTGGGAGCTGCAGAGACCCATAGCTCAGGTGGGAGAATCTGTAGGGACTATAACTATTAATCATGCAGCCTATTTCAAGCCTTCCTTTAACAGAGCACAAGATGAAGAAAACTATTGTTGAAAATCGTAAGAAGTCTCGATGGATGTACTGGTCAGAGGAGAACAAACTGAACTTTTTGGTTTATATGCAAAATGCAAGATGTGAAGAAAAACTAACACTGCACATCATCCTGAACACGTAAGGCCACTGTAATTCAGGCGGGACATTGTTCCAAAATTTGTTAGGATGTACCTATAGAGTCAAATTTTGAGATAAATTGGTTGGTTTTCAGGAACTGGTTTTAGAGTGCAAGTCTGGTGCATTTCAGAACTTGATATTAGATGATTTTATTCATTTCAAAACCAGGTTTAACATGTGATTGAGATCATTTTCAGGTTAATGTTTCAGAATCTTGTTAATGGCTACAAAAAGCATCCAGCTGAGCTGAAAGGGGGCATTTAAACATATATTAGTGCAGGTTTATGTACTTACTTGAGCCTGGCTGTGGAGTTTCCACAGTTTACACACAGGGGTTTATTGTAAAAAAACAAAACAAATAAAATAAAACAACTCTAATCTGGAAAAATTCAATTCAAATTCATAATTTTTTGTCCAAACTTGATGCCCTACTACTGCCCATTTTGTGGTCTGAACATCTCACCAAAACTTTATATGTGTGGTTAAAACCACACATATAAAGGCAGAGTTTCGCAATGTCAGTAGTGGTTAAAACAGTGGCACTTGTGAAAAGAGCACCATAAATCAGACCCGATGGCCTCACGAGACTGAGCAACTTTAAACATACACCTGCTAAATGTAAAAAAAATTGGTTTGTCTGTTTAACTGAAGCCAGCATTACTTAAAATTGCTCACTTTTTCTAATTAGTCAAATTTTAAAACAGAAAAAAATTCCTAAAGCTGACTAACATTTAATTAAAAATGTAAGTTTTCTTAGGTAAGTTTTCTCACTGTAAGTGAAGTGAAACATTGTTCAGAGAGGGTGCTGCCATTTCAGCTGCTTTGCCACAAACTACATGAATGATGTGAAAGTACAGCCTGTGTTGTTTTAGTGTGTTTGCACAGCATAGCAGTCTTCTCCATTAAATATCATTGTCTTTGATTCTTTGTCGTCACATGAGCTTCTAAGTTCCCTTCAAACAGCTCATTCATGCATCCTTGAGAGATCTTTAAAGCAACCCTCGTAAGGTAAGTCAAATACAAAAAAAATTAATAAAGTATGGGAAGTTTCCCATAATTTATCTCACTGTTTCCAGTCATATGGTAATGGAGTGGGAGCTGCAGAGACCCATAGCTCAGGTGGGATAATCTGTAGGGACTATAACTATTAATACCTTGTAAGGTAAGTCAAATACAAAAAAAATTAATAAAGTATGGCAAGTTTCCCATAATTTATCTCACTCTGTTTCCTGTCCTAATTGAAAGCCTGTTTTATTTGGAATATTATCTGAAAGTCCGTTAAAATGATCTTGCATGGTTTCTTTGATGTGTTTTGCCCTTGAATGATCTGAAATTAAATTTGTAAGACAACTTTCAGAATCACTCACAACCATGACTGGTTTCTTTCACTTCCTTTCACAAAATTTCTCCCATGTTTTTTTTTTATCTTAGAGAGAAGTCACACATAGCTTTCACCTAATGGCTTAAGTCCTTTGGCTTTCAATTGCAGATTTCAATTGGTGTTTTGATCCAGTAGATGGCCAATCTACTGGATTGGATGAGTGACTCTTGGAATAGCACTGGCCCCAATACAGAGCATCTGATTATAATTAAATACAGAGCTGCAGAGGAAAGCCTGTGATGGCCCATAAGAGTTATATTATATGTAGGAATGATGGCAACAATATAGGAAGAACTTACTTTAGTGCAAAAGCATCTTTTTTCAAGATTTGGTGACCCGCTACAGAATCACGAAACACTCCTTGTTTTACTATTGGAGAAGCAATTTAAAATTACACCCAACTGTAGGGATAATACAAAACTTGCATAAAAAATAGTCTCTTTTTTCCATTTGAATTTGCTAGACCATTAAAAAATGGCAAAAAGACATGGATGAAAAAAGAAGCTTGTTTGAGTTGTTTAGAAGATAGAAGGATGTAAATATAGGGTAATCTTTTTAAAGTAATTTACCAAATAACTATCGTTTTACTGATTTAAGTAAATATGAATGTACAATAATTAATACAATGTTAATTAGACAAGAGACTATTGAGAAATCACTCCAGATTTTTTTGTTGTTAGAGGAAAAACATCAGATAAGAGTACATGAAGAAGACAACACAAGGGACTGTTTCTTTAAAGGAATACCAAAGAGCTTGTCACAGAACCAGAGTTGTTGCAGAAGGGATTTCTGTCGTCGCTCTCTCTTTAAATGAGTGTACACTTTCTGTCTTTGGTTACGTAAGAGAACCAAACTAGTTTCACATTGTAATGCTGGTTGGTTTGCCAACAACTCTCCCCACCAGTTTCAGGCCAACACATCCGTTTTGTATGGAAATCACACTAGAGACACTGTTTTTTATGTTTAAGAGGAGCCCTGATCTTTAAGGCAGCCCACCACATGTTTGGCTCCCGTATCCTTATCCACAATACGGCAGTGGGCCAAGAAGAGATAAAGTGGCTAATTTAAAGTTGGCTGACTGCACATGGTGTACAAATCCCACAAAATCTCATCTGAACAAGTGTGAGAAGTGTCATCTATTGACCAAAAATTGCACCGCTGATGTTGTGGTCATGTTGGGTTTGGATTAACACTGTGTTTGTTTTAAAAGTGTAATTTTAAGTATTCTTATTTCTTCAGAAGTGGGATATGTGAAGAAATGTGTGACTGTAACCAGCACTCTTAGTCATTAAGTGTTAGGATATAGTGTTTAACTAATTCAGTGTTCACAAAAACTCTTAGCTGGGAGTATCTAAGGGTGGACATTTTTGAGACAAATTTGACAATTACTGGCATGCTACAAACTTGTATTTATTTAACTATGGGAAAAAATTGCATGAACATCTTGAAAATGCTTTTCACAGTCCTACTCAAAACTACTCAGTGAACATTTCTTTTAATCTGAGTATGCTGTTTTCAATTACTTATTTTTCTGATGTAAATTTGCCCATATTGTAAAGTCTCTTCTTATATTTTTTTAATTTTATTCCTATTCTCTTAAACCATTATTTGAGGAACAACAATACAATTCTGATTAAAGTTTGTAATTTATCTGATGAAATTAAAATTTGGGTTCTTAATAAGCATGAACACTTTTACATTTTGATTTGCCTTCCCAAAACAGACAGCATGATGCGGAAAGAAGATTATCAGAAAATTCTAACACAATGTCTCAAGACATCAGCCAGGAACTTGAATCTTAGGCAAAAGTAGGACTTCCAAATTCACACTGTCTGCAAGTAGACAGCCAAATTAGTTACAAAGCAGTTTAAGAATAACAAAGTCAATATTTTGTTGTGGTCATCATAAAAAGGCCTTATCTCAGTCTTGTAAAAAGTTTCTGTTCAGAGCTGAAAACGTGTGTCAAAACCAATAGGCCAAAGACCCTGACTGTAGCCAAGCCTAATGGAATGATATCCAAAACATTTAAAACAAGTCATAAAGTTTAAAGGTTCATTTTGCTAAATAGCAAGAAAATATATGTAAACTCTTGAACTGGAAGAAATTTAAATTTATATAGCTATTTTGGCAGATAGAATAATAAATATATTTTGGCAATCCCAATAGGCCCAAAAGAGAAAAAGCTTTGTCAAATGATTTCAGTAGTTTTCCGACCCACATCCACATTTAGTCTATGGGAAAAGGACAAAGAGGTAAGTATGGTTTGTTTCATACGATAGGTAAGTGATGCCACTGCCACTGCTCGGGATGGAACGCCCACCTCTGGAAAAGATTGACACACTCTCACAGAAGAAACACAAACACCCCAGAATCATACAAAATTTAGTCTGATTCAATGTCAGAAAGAAAGGAAATAAATGTATTTTTATATGATACAAGCAAATATCTGGTTTCCGCTATACAAGTAAGACATTATCAAGAATGAGCTGTTTGGTTATAGGTAGCTCTGGTTCAGGTGATTGAGCAAATATCTTGCACAATTAATACCATATAGCTTTGGAAAGTGTTTAATTCAGTCCGACATTAAATTATCTTGCAGGAGGTGTGGGTATTCATATGCTCCTTTCAGCATTGACGGAAACACAACACCCAGGTTCGCACGATAACTCTCAATGAGGGTATTGTGTTCTGAACAGCAAGAGTGTGGGAAGAAGATTCACTTTCTCCCTAAACAAACAGGTGATTCACTAGGCTTTATTCTCTCTTTCTTTTTTGTAAGTTAAGCTTATATGTTTCAGTATTACTACTAAATACTTCTCAATAGAAATTATGATCAATGTTAGTTTTATATTACATTATTCTTTTTAGTTGTTTGATAAAAACTTTTTTTTATTTCATACTTGTTGAACCTAATCATTGTTTTCATTTGAGCCAAATTCTTGATCCTAATTCAATTGAAATATTAAAAAATACAATTATGCATATATTTTATAGGATTTACCCCTAGTCAGTTAGTGATAAAATAATTTTTGCTTCAAAAAAATTTATTTGAAGCAAAGGAAGGAATGTTGTAATAATCTTACAAGTAATTTTATATTATAATTCAATTAAAAAATATTTTATTGATCCCAAAAGGAAATTAAATGTCGTTGTAACTTATTCAATTAAAGATTTGTATGCATGTTTTTAAACTTTAGTTTTGTTGATTGAGCTTTATTTGTTTTTATGGAGAGTTTCCTCTTGTTTTTGATTTATGCCATTTCTGTTAATCATGTTACAAGATTATTAAAAATCTAGACTCAGATTTTGAAGTCAATTAATTTTGTGCCTATTTTTCTAAGTTCCAAATTTTTCCAAACTGCTGATCCATATTCTCAGAAGAAATGTGGACATCTTTATCTTTGGTGTGAACAATTTAATGAAAAGTTGCTATGTGGAAGGTAAGATGACCTTTTATAAGCCAGTATTGGTTAATTTTACAGCATGTTAGAAATGCAACAGATACCAAAGCTCCAACCTCCATATTTTATGAATGTCTGGAAGAACATCAGTGGGAAGAAGAGCCTCCATGTTCACACAGGCTTCCTGAAAAGATGAAATGCAATGAACATGTTAACCAAAAGTATTTGCATCATAGAAGAAGAATGTCAAGAAATTTAAATGAAAGACAACAAAAGGCTACAAATTTCCAAACCAGAAATGTTCTATGGCTTTTGGGGACACAACCTTTCTTTAACTTGCAGAACAAATTGTGGACTGCTGATTGTAAGATTAAGGAACAAATTTGTATTTTCCTCTTGCTGAGTTTGTAGTTTCTTTCTTTGCCACCAGAAACCTCAATAATAGGGTGCAGCAGTAAAGAGAAATTATTTTAGCTCTATTTTTTTTTTTTTTTTTTCAGAATTAAGTGACAAAAGTACAAACAAAATGTTCTCATCAACCATCTTGAGCAAACCAAAAAAATACCATTAAATAATAGTATGTTCAGTCAAGCACTTCCATCTAGTGCTGTTCATTTCAATATACACCTAAACTTGACTACCAGAGCCAAGGGGAGGGGTTGGCTTAGAGCCAATTAAGGATGCAGAAATAATAAAAAGCAGAATTAGCCACTAACAACAAGCACTGAACATAAAACACAGTTCCATAAGGTATCATGTCTTTTTTTTTGTTACAGAGTACCCAAACATAAGAGCTAGGCACATCATACTGCAGAGAATTTTAATGAATAACCCGAATAAAACTGAATTAGAGAACTGAGGTTCTCTAATTTATGAGAGAACCTCAGCTCTCTAATTCAGGAAAAACAAAACATGAGGTGGGTTCAGACAAATAAACAAGTCAGATTAGAGTAATTAGTGGAATATTAAATAGGTGAACCTGATTAACTGAAGAGAAAGTGCTGTAAAAGGACATGAACTGAAGAACTGGGCATATTCCTTATAATATTACCTGGTAGATCACCTTGAAATAAGCGATGAGGACTTTGTCCCACATTTTCTCTAATTATTGATGACTAACTTCAATGTGCCACAATGTATAAATAATGGTGTGGGAACTTTTTATGCCCTGTTCCTTAGTTGAACCTTTATATAATGAGATTGTTCTGATCATTTGTAACCTCTCCTCGGACAACGACTTTAACTAAAGGATGACAATGCAGAAAAGTTGGGACAATCCAAGTAGGACAGAAAGACTTTGTTTTATCTTAAGGTCCATCATTGATGATGGAATGCTGAAAATGAATCAGGAAAATTCCTATTTCTTCTCACATTTCAGAAATTTGGCATATCAACAGAATGTTAGAGAGAGATAATTAGAACTGTTGCCAGTCTTATGCAGAATGTCAGTTCTTGTAGGCTACAGAGAGGTTCAGTTTACAGTTATTTACATTTATATATCTATTTCAGTCATGAAAGGTTTGTGGTATTTCTACTGTATAGTATACAAAAATTAACATTGGAGCTATATATCATAGATAGTGCCTGTTTGATGACATGAAGTAGGTCAAAAAGTCTTGAAAACCAATCATATTATAAAGTTGACAGTCATTGACATTGATCAGTGTTGAAAGGCTTACCAAGACATTTCTATGGCCTTAGGACTCCTGCACAGTTCACAGTGAGAGCTCTTATCACAAATGGATAAAATGTGGAACAAAGGTGAATCTTCTTAGGAGTGCCAAGATTCAAGAGGTCAGAAAAGAGCCCTGTACAGTTTATAAAGAACTGCAGATCTAACTTGACTTAGTTAAGGTCAGCATTCACAATTCGACAATAACAAAAAGACTGGTTAAACTGGTGCAAGAAAATATCAAAAGATCATACTAGGGCTGCAGTTAACAATTATTTTAGTTATTGATTATTCTATTGTTTATTCTGACAATAAACCAAAATAAATGTGCACTTCCTGCAGATTTTTTATTTAGCTACTAAAGCTCATTTTATATTATGTTAGAAATACATAAGAAAATCTGAATGGAAAACTATTTCAATTCCTTTTTAAATTGTGAAAATACACGTTACTGCATGAAATATATATATGTTATTATATATTATATTATTCCCACTTCATCACTTGTAAAGGATGAACCTGCAACTAAAAAATACTCAGCTCTTTCTGCTTGACTTAACATCAATACAGTGTAAGGTTCATCTGTTAATTTTTTTTTTTTTGAAAAAGCGATTAATAATTGAATGGAAAAAGGTGCTTAGGAAATGCTTTTCTACAGAACTTGAACCTTGTGGAGGTAAAACTATGCATTTTAAAGTACCATGTTTAGAACATATTTACAGACATATTTTTTAAAAAATCTTAATTGCCAAATGTAAATAGTCTTTGTTCAGTTTTGCCTTAATTATTGCACTGAATATATTGTTCAGTAAATGACTTGGGGTTTTTTTTGTGCTTTTTTTCTGTCTGTATAATTCAGTTAATGCTTATTTGATTACTAAATTAGTTGATGATTATTTCAATAGTTGATTACTTATGATTAATACTATTAATCCACCTCTGAAGGTAAAATAAATAAATAAATAAATGTTTGTTGTATTCTAGTTAAGGTCCTAGAAGATTTACTGCTAGTTATTAACATGGATGCTAGCAGTTGTTGCCACGAACAATTACACTTACGGTACTTTATTTTTCCATATGGAACAAGAACCTTTCAAAAAAGAAAATCTAAATAAAAAATAAATCTAGAAGGGAGTAAATTATTATTGTCAAACCTGAATTTAAATAAAATGGTCATTTTTCAGCTGTAAATGTTGATACATTTCTCAACACAGTGGGGCTAGTTTGGCACCAGATAACCAAAACTATTATAAATATATTAAAGAGCTAATTTCTTCTGTAAATAACGTGGAGTCAGTTTGTAATAGTTCTACTGATGTCGCTTCCACGGAAGCGATTTACATGTGTATTATTATAACACAGGTGAACAGTACAAGCCTTTTCTCTCGTCCCTGATCTATTCTTACAACTGATTCCCATCCTCCTGCTGTGTGAAATCACACGCTGACCTCTCTCCCATCACAGTCTCCGCCCATTCGACGCCACGCCGACCTTACAACTGTCAGCACATCTGACCAATGAGAATTCAGATTCCCATTTATGGCATACCTCATTACCCAATCACGTGTCGTAAAAGGCGGGCGCGTTGTGGGCCTGGTTTTCAGGTTTGGTTGCTGAGGTAAGCTCCCGTTTGAAATTTCTGACTTTTCTTTCACAATATTTTTATTCCCCTTTGTGTGTTTGTGAAGACTATCGTTATACACGGCTGTGTGATGTTGTTTCAGTTAAAATAAAGTGTGTTTTCCGGACAACAGTCGCTGAGAGCTTGATCGGTGAACCGCTGCAAAGTATCTCAAGCATAGAGAACAACGGTGATTTTTCAACTATGACAACCGTTTAATGATTCCGATCAATGGCTGTATCACATCTAAAAATGTTGAAACGTATAAAAGCGGCTGTGTCTGGATTATCACCTCTATACAAACAAGTTCTCTCATTGTAAGTTTATATTATAAATAGACATTTGCTTTGTTGGTCAGTGTATAAAAAGGCTGCTTTTATTTTTCTATTGTTCAGATTAATATAGCTAACTCTGACAGGTTTGTTTACATATGTTTTAGCCCGTTGTAGGTGGCTCTCTGCATGCTGACAAGGAAGAAACACGTGTGAACGTCCAGCACAGTCTGAGAGAGTAATTATCTGTTGTTTGCACAATGTTGTGCTACTTTCAGAGTGCCAATACACCCTGCTGTTTGAGGTGACTTAACTGCCGATCAGAGGAGACCACACACAGCCACACCTCTTGTACAAGCAGACTTCTCTACCGGATGGTTTTGGAGACTATGTGGAAGCGGAGAACTTTTTACTTTTGGCATTTTTAAACGGGATGGATTTTGAGAACACATAACTTGGATATACGTTTTGTATTTTTGCTGTTGGGATTTCCCCCCCCCCCTCATAAGTGGAGTTAATCAAGTTTGAAGCTTGCTTCTGGAAGGGAACTGACTTCAAGAACTAAAATGGACCAAGCCAGCGGTGGGGAGGATCCCAGCAAGCCCTCTAAGAAGAAGTCCAGTGAGGATGAGGGTAAAAACAAAAAGCTGGTGGGTATTCTAAGTAGATCACATTTGTTGCATGAAATTTCAATTTTAAAGCGCAAGTTTCAGAAAGTTAAAGCATCTGTAGAGTACATAACACTTTGTCAACACACAACATCAGGCTAAAGGTATCGATGTGTTATTATTATTTAATGTATCCCCTACAGAGTGGCTATAATAGCAGTCAGAGTTTAGCAAATCAGATACTGTTATGCTGAGTGCTTCAATTGTCAAGGCACTAAGTAGATCATGTGATCATCTTATCAATGCTTTTCCTGAAAGTTTTTTTTTTTTTTCTGAAGAGTGCTCTTGTTGTGACAGCTGGACCTGTATGTGCTCACATGTTCATACAGACCTTGTTACTGGATTACTTATTGCCCGGTGCGATGCACGTGGTTATTGTGGGGCTTTTGTTAACCCTGTGAGTATGTGTGATTGATAAAGGGTGACCTTAGTCAGCCTGAGGGCAGTATCTGTCAGATAACAACTGTAGACTTCGGTTGCATTGGTTCATTTCTGGCTTCCACATCTGCTCGGCGTACTGAAGTAATCTAGATATAGAGAGAAGTGTGCATATTTGAAAAGGAGTCCAACCTGAGTCTGACATTAGTGGTTCACTGGTGTTATCAAGCAGTTTCTTTCTGACAGTAGATGTGGTTATAGTTGAGGGTTTTGTTATCGGTACTTTGCAAAGTTTGCATTTTCCAGTATGATAACCAAGCTTGTGGTGCAGGACATTAACAACAAAAGTAGAAATGAAATACATTCCACTTACATGTCACTTTACAACCAAAAATGTCAATGGGTTTTATTCTTATACTGTTTAAAAGACTAACGCAAAGTAGTGCATTCTTGTGAGGTAGGAAGGATGGTGTCCAGCAACTTTTAGATGTGTCTCTACTTCAACACAGCCAAGTCAAATTATTAGGTTATTAGTACAAATCTGGAGAATTTGACTGCAAACTGAGGAGGTAATTTGGCCATTTCAATCAGGGACACATCTAAAAGTTGTATTACACCAGTGGAGTTGAAGACCCCTGTTCTACAATATAGCTCAAAATCAGAAAGATTGGATTAAAAGCAATTCTGAATATAAGATTTCAAAATTTACCACATATTCTTAATTTGATATATGTCTGGAGTTTGACTGGGGTATTTATGCTGCAATCTGAATCATTACATTGTAGCTCTGTGTTGTTGTCGTGCTGGAAGGCGAATCTTTGCCTTAATCTCAAGTATTTTGTGGCCTCGGATTGTCCTGTTTTCAGTGCCGTTTAACGCTGATAAGCTTTCTTGTTCCCGTCAAGGAAAAAATATTCCCACACCATAATGCTGCCACCCCAAAATGTTTCACTGTGAGGAATGTTATTTTTGGGGTGCTATGCACTGTTAGCTTTCCACCAAACATCCATAGTGGCCAATAGATTTTATTTTGTTTTCTTTACTGATTAAATCAACTTCTTCCACATGTTTTCAAACTTTTTCACAGCAATATCTTTGAGTTGATTGGTCTTCTTGATGCTGTGAATGTGGAAAAAGTTCAAGGCGTATGAATACTTTTGCAAGGCAATGTAATTGGAGTTAGTTAGTGTCAGGATGATCTAAAACCAACAGATACCGCAATAAAGACAGTGTTGAGCACACTGTTCAGCTCTGCTCTTTGTAGATGTCGAAACTACTGTTGGTGAGTAATTGCACAATTAAAGACAAAAAGCTTCCCATAGTGTTCTGGTTTTCTCACTAGGAGTTGGAGCGTGAAGTTATTGAGGAAAATCTGACTGCAGCTGAGTGACATCAGTTCTTAGCTGCCAATAGCAAAGCAGAAAGCATGTGCTAAAATAATGTTTTCTGTTTCAGTACATCTTAAAATAGATTTGCTTATACATGAGTTTTTATTTCCCGAGTATGTTCTTGTGTTCAGTAACTTTTGTTTTCTAAATAGTGAACAAATTGCATCTATCAGTTCTGAGAAGCACCACCTCTTTATGTAATTTGCTACAATTTTATCAACAATTTTACATTCAGGCCATCAGATAGGAATCCTCTGTCAACTTTGAAGTAATCTCTTTGTTTAGCTAGCAATAATTATTGTTCATGACTGCATTAAGCCTTTGTTTATGTGGGAAAGTTCTTTTTCATCAACTCCACGTCAGACGCTGATCCCAATGCATTTCACTGTCTGCTGATGGCACACTGTGGACTTGCATTGCAGTGTGTGGACTGATGCTAAAGTCTCCTCTGTGGAAGCAGAGCAGGGATTCAACTTCTGTAGCAAAATTATAATCCTCTCAGAAGTTGTCTGAAGGAGTCGATCAAGAAAAATCTAATGGCACTTGCTTATGCTGCAGTCTCCATCGATTCATCTGATCATGCACAGACATCCAGTCTGGATCCACGCCTAGACTGAGTTTATTCAAGGATGCAGTGGGTCAACTGAGGTCATTTTCAGTGTTTTGACATGGATTTCTTTGTAATTTGACAGTTCATAAGTACATCAGAGCATAAAGGTTTTTATAGATACAAGACAAAAATAACGTGGTCTTGGAGGAGTAAATTTATGTCCGAACAAATACATTTCTAGATTAATTTCACATATTTGCAAAAAAAAAAAAAATAGAATATTTTCTAATATAATGTAAACAGCTGTGAGATTTATTTTGTAATTATTCAAAGAGGGGCTAGTTTGTTCAAGAGTTTTCTTCTCCTTGTTCCATTTTCAAGTCAAAAGTATGCATTTGTGACTCAATGGCACTTGTTAAATCAGGTGAATAAATTTGTGAAATGTAGATTTGCAAGAAAAAGATTTGCATTAAGCCAAAGATCTGTGAGGGAAAAAAAAACCATTTCAATGTATTAGACAAAAGCTCTGAATTTATCTAAGATTATAAAGTCCTTGTTTGACTCCTTCACAATAAAAAACAGACGAACCAAAAAACAATGCATTTTCCAGGATTATATTAATCTGAGGATTACAGGGCGGTGCTTGTTTTAGTTTTGGAGTTGACTGCACCCGATATAGTCACTCTATTGTAATTGTTCCTTGATAATCCTTTACAATCAGTTACAAATTTGTTTTGCTCCTCTTTTTTAAGTGTTGTGGCCTAAGTATCTTCAAAAAGAACAACTACGGTGAATAGATGAATCTTACCCTTACTGGCTCACTGTATTTGTGATTTTTAAAGATCTTTCTACATATTTTATTTTTGCATGTACAGTAACTTGATCAATTCATTTAGGTCTGACCAGTCAAGTTTAAATCTGTCTACTTGTACTAGCATCATCCAGAATTCATGTCAGTGCAAGGTCTGAACAGGCTTGTAGAGCGACTAACTGATTAAAAGTGGCCAGGATTCTTGTGGAGATCAATTTATGCACCATGTATGAAAACACTCAGAGTACCCATTTGTAATTGGATCACCCCATATGTGTGATAAGACCACAGTAAAAAGCGCAGTGCTACCACATGACTCGGTCTGGGAATTTATGAACATCTTGACTGTTAACTTCTACTCCTCTAATGTGGTGTTTTCAGCTTGCAGTAAATGGTTTGCAGGCGCAAAGCCGAGACAAAGTTTGGCGATAAGACGTGCCAGACAGGAAATCCCAGACTGGACTGAAGTTGCATATTCTCCCAGAGCTAGGGTGGTGTTTCAAGAAACTGTGATGACTTCACCACCTAATATCACTTCTGAGGAGCTTGTGTAAGACGAGCAGTTTTGGTTTCTGAAGGCAGTCTCATGGCCAGGCATGTTCCCTGTTGCTCAATCTCCCTCCAGTCTAAAGTCTAGCTGTTTGCAGAAATCTCAACAGAGCTCTGAATCGAGGGAGGAAGTGATTATTCATCCCTGGGAGGAGCCTTGATTTGTTCTTTTCTGTTTATTCCCACTACAAGTCACCTATTTTTTGCACCATAGTTTGGTTGTAAACATGTAAAATTCATGAAACAAGCATTTAAATGTAACAGATTTTGATGGTTTCACATGTAGTAACAGATAAGTAGTTTAGTCTGATAAAATAATTTAAGATGTTGCCAAAAGATTTGGGGTTAAATACTTAAAATGCCATGCAGATTCAAGAATAGGCTAATGTCCATCATCACACACTCATTTCTGCCTAAAGCAAAGTTAAAGTCGGGTTTTAGAGGAGAAGCTCTGAGAACTGAGTGTTTATTCAACAGGTTTCTGTGCAGGATTACATCATTTGGATTACGAGGCCCCATGTTGCAGAGACTCCGCCAAGGACAATCACATAACTCTTCAGTGTTTTGAGAGAAACTCACCTCAAAACTTGCCAGTTTTCTGAAGCCGTTTGTTTCCATACTGTTATTGAAGTGATAACATGGCACCATGCCATTCATTGGAGCAGGAAGATGGAATGAGATCTTTAAAAGGAATTTAGTTGTGCTTGTTTGGCAAGAAGGGAGAAATATGTCCTCTGTGCATACCAGAGTAAAAGATGACCTCAGAGTGCAAATTGAGAAAGGAATACCTCCCACTCTCTTAAAAAAACAAAAAACAATTGGGCTGTATATTTTTTGTCAGATCATGCATACTTTTAACTTACAACATCAGTGAAGAAAACAGGCATTGGATCCATTCTTATGAGTTTTAGATGGCTTAGATAAAACAATGATGATTACTTTTCACAGCTTGTCAAATCTGGTCTCAAATCTCACAACTTCTGTCTCTGCTTAGGCATGAATTAGTTTCCTGTGTTATTATAAAGAGCATTAGGATATTCAGAAATGCTCTCTTATAAAAATGCATTTATATCCCAACAAATCATTTATTAATTAAACTGATAAATACCATTTATGTGAACACACTTTAAAACATTTATTAAATCTAAATTTTTACATAAATAAAATTAACTTGTTTTATATGCAGTTGTGTATTTTGGATTGTACACAGTAGAAGTCCCTTAAACTTTCCCATATTTTGTAACAATAAAACTAACTTCAATGCATCTGATTGGAATCTCATGTGATCGATCAACTTTAATGCTCAGTGCAACTAGCTTCAGAAGTCATCTGGATTGTAAGTAGTTATTTTCAAGTCCAGACTTTAAATTTCACATTTACTCATTCTCGTCCAATCTTACCAAACTCCAGCTATTTTACATAGAAGACTTGGGGAATTTTCAGTCTGTAGGTGTGTCAGGGATTTGCACAAACCAGCCAAAGGGAAGAGACACTGAAAACTTTCAAAAATAATTCCTAATTTATTTGCCAAAAATGTCAAAAAAAAAAAAAAGTCAACATAATAGACTTGAACTTGTGCTGTAACACAGAAAACTCAAGCACAAACTGAACTGATGAACAAAATATGAGGGGAACTTAAATAGTGGCTGATCAGACCACTGCTGACACACAATGGTTAGTAAACTAACATACAAACTTAACTGATAAACAAACCAGCCAAACTTTTGCAGCT
>CAEGAG010285576.1:0-46635 GCA_903067065.1 Brachyrhaphis terrabensis
ATTTGCGGATTCTGGGTGATTTACCACACCATAGGAAGCCAGAAATAACTTTATCCAACATTTTAAAGAAATGTTTCATTTGCGCAATATTTAACGTTTAGCTCAAATTTCTACTTCTGTTTGTTTTTGAGGGTGAATTCAATTGACTCTGGGTTTGTACTTGAATGAGATGCATAGTGGGTTAGTTTGGTGTGTGTGTGTTGGGGGAGGGGGTCATAGCGCTGGTCTGTTTAGGACTTTACTGTCATCAGCACTGAAAGCTGACAGCAGCGGTTACTCAGTTGGTTTCCATCATCATCCTCATCAGCAGAAAGTCAGTCTGAGTTGGCAACTTTTTTTTTTCTCCCCATGGCTTCTTCAGCATCCTGGACCTACTGTGTGTCGGAGAGCTGTTTCCTGAAGAAGAAAAAAGAAAACACTATTCCGCTAAACACACATTTATATGTTTCACTATGAGGGCCTGTTTAGCATTAAAATGCATGTTGGTTGGTAGAAACGCATGACGGCTTAAATCAGGGTTCCTACTCCGTCTTGGAGTCAGGAAAGTTTAGAATTTTGATTCTGATTATTCAGGATTTGCTGCCCGCCCAACCCCATCCCAATGCCAACATGCATAACTTTATGAATGATCAAAAACAAGCAGCTCTGGTCAATCACTATGCTGTCTGATGGCACAAAGAATTCATCCAGCCATCCGTTTCTCCATCCTTTGTCCATCCGTCCATCAATCCTTTCGTCATGTTATCCAACTATACATCATCTATCCGTCTGTCCTTTTATCCATCCATCCATCCATCATTCTTTTGTCCATCCATCCTTTTATCTATCTGTCCCTTCAACCATCTCTCCGCCCATCCATTCATCCTTTTGCCCACCCGTCTGTCCGACAAGACATCCATCTATCCTCTGATCCAACGAACATCTAGCCGTCCATCCAACTGTTCATCTGACTTTCCCTCCATCTATCATCTCTCATTTCTGATAGATGGATCTAAATAATAAGTATATTGTAGTTTCTATTTGCTGTTTGTGTCCAGAACGTCCATCTCCCTCCCCTGAAAATGCCTGTTTTTCCTTGTTAGCATCCAGATGAACTCAGGGTTGACCACAAAACTACATTTTCTTTCCAGATTTCTCTCTCCTCATCCAGATGTTGGGTTCCATAGTGCTCAGTGTTTCTTCACTGGTATTGCTCATTCTTGGGTATTATTTTTGTTACATGTGGGGGTGTGTGGGGGGTGTGGGTGTGTGTGTGTGTGTGTGTGTGTGTGTAAAAGCAGTCATTACTGTAATGCTGGGAGGAGCCCTTCCTGCCCAATCAGAGGATGCAGCTGCAGCACACAGTCTCTCAGTGAGTGCATGTGTACGATTAGCTTCAAGGTCTGGTCTTCAGGCAGAGGTAGCCTGACTTTGCCGAATTGACAGAAAAAAAGACCGTGGCTGAATATTGAAGACATCAGTGTGTATGTGAAAAATGTGCATTAGTTGAAATTGTTGTCACAGGTCCTGGCAGTGATTTAATGGTGCCTTTTGCTTACAGTCTGCTATCTGGATTTTAGGTTCTTTGAAAAATCAACTGTATCAGCCTCTAAAGTCAGAATTTTACCTGGAACGTCCAAAGTTACTGACGTCTCAAAATCAGATGGTTTTAATGTCAAAATCAAGTTTGTGTGTTTGGCAAAACTGAAAGTATGATATGTTGACATTAACATCGGTATCGCCTGATGGTAGCCAGTTTTAAGCATATGGTATTGATGTGGTATTGGGCGGAAATTAATAACTAAAGTTCATTTTCATCTTTTTTACGTCTCAGGAAGGGGAGTGGAGGGTGTTGGTCCTGTGGTTTTTGCATGTGACAGTCATAGTGATGCAGCACAGGATTGTAGAGAAACAATGTCGATAGTGTGGTAATTTTTTCACGGTGTCAAAAGAACAGAGAAATACACGTATAAAAGTGACAAGTATCTATTATTGACCAAACCAGCAACATCGGATATCGATACCAGTATCTGACAAATTTTTAATATCTCTGCATCATGAGGTAAAACATGAGGTCTACATCGTGTCCTGAATATGTCAACATATTCATTAAGAGTCAACTGTAGGTGACACCGGTGTTCAAATTGTGCAAATATGTTTAGAAATAGTCCGTGATGAAGTCATGAAAGCCTAAAATCACGTTGGTCAAAATTTATCGTACATATTATATTTGTACGTTGTTAATTATCTCATTAACAACGTAATTGTCCTAAAAAACAACAACCCTTTTTTTATATTATGAATTTAGCTTTTCCACCTGTCTAGTTTATAACCCTTTTTAGTTAATAACGTTTTCTGACTCATGCAGCCTTCCTTCCCTTTGAAGGCTCAACCCATAATCTCTGTGTGGTGTTGCTTGAAAAGTCAGTATGAATAATGATTGCAGAAAGTCAGGAGGAGGAGAGGTGAAATGTTCCCTGACTGGAATGAATTGACTCATTTTCAGTACTAAACACCCTGTGATGCATGCAACCATTTTGTACCTGGAAAAGACACTGGGTCAGACACGTAACGGTACGTAATAACGTCCAAAGACGACAGCAGCAGCAGCAGCTCATTCGTACTGGAACATTTTGGATTCTAGACAAGACAAAGTGTTTTGTCTAGAGATTAATGTTTGTGAGATTTGCTGCTCTCAGCAACACAACTACCTGAAACTTAAACACTGAGTCATCCACAGGCAACTAATACAGAGAGTAACTGGCAGTACTAGCTAAAGAGACTTTTAAGATTGTCTTTTTTTTTAAGAGTACTGCAATTCAGTTGTCTATTTTTCCTCACAAACTGTACAGTAAAATCATACTTTTACAAATATTACAGAAAGACAGAACAAAAAAATAATCTTCATTAAAGTATAAATTCATCCATTCCAGCAATTCAATATTATTTCTTGATCTATTATTGGATTTTATTTTAAGGTTTTTTTGAAGTTAAAAGGGAAAACATCATGATAATATGATATTGACTTATATAATATTGAATTGCTGGAATGGATGAATTTATAATTTAAATGAAGATTGTTGTCATTTGTTTCTAATCTATATTTGAAATAGTTGAAATTGAGTTTTGTGTTTGTGTTTTTTCCAGGTATTTCATAATGTTTTGTTAATGTTGATAAAATATTAAAACTGTTTAGTCTGTTGATTTGAATTTTGTATTGTATTTTTGTATATGTAGAGTGAGAGAGATTTGGTTTAATTACTGCTCTGAATATGTTGTTTTTCAGCCTTAATTAGAATCTGTTTACTCCAGTTAATCAATTACTCAATTAGTTGACAAATATTTGAATATTTGATTAAATAAATTAAGTTTATTTGTATAGCACATTTCAGCACCAAGGCTGTTCAAAGTGCTTTACATCATAAAAACACAAAAATACAAAGTCGTAGATTCATCGTGATTAATCCGATTAATCGTTTCTGCCTCAGTTGTTTTGCAGAGAGAACTACAACTGATTTATATTTGATTACATTGCAGCCTGACTCCAAATGTGCAGATTGACGTATTAATAACAGTAAAAGGCCAGCAGCGTTATAATTACTCTTCCATCCAGTCTGTGCTCTCCTTGTCCTGCTAGATGACTGAACTCTGTGTTAATCAGTAGGCAGGAAGGCATTCTTGCGTCTGAGCAGCTCTGCCTCCACATTCCAGTGTCCTTTGTACACCAAGCACCCACTAAGTGTGGTTTCACCGAGGTCATGAGGTGATCTGCAGGAAGACAGAGTTACAACTTCATCTCCCAACCAACCACAGATATACTGCCGTTTCCTGTCAGCCTGCAGGCCGCAACATGCCTGGTTGAAATGTCTTCTACAACTAAACACCAGAATGTGGATTACTTGGAATATGTAACCTGGAGAGTAAAGGAAAACGCATCTGCATTCTTCTCTGCTGTCTACTAATCTTTACATCAGTTACTGCACATTTCTTGTTGAGCCACTCTGGTTTATTTAAGAACAAGGAGAAAGATTTGTTCTCCTTTTTTAGAAATCAAAGTCATAGTTTTCCGTCTTTTATGTGATTTCGACTAATGAGAAAATGTTCCAAGAGTCATAGGATGAAATCTGTTGCATTACATCCCATATGTGCAGATACTGAATGTAAAAACAGAGGGATACAATATAAACAGTGGTGTGTGATGGAGTTTCCTCAGTCATCTCTTTCTGCTTTTACTGAGTCTTTTCCCAAAAATCTTATTGGACAGATCCACCAGTCATAAATTCTGCGGACGATTTTAAATTTTTTTCTACTCCTGATTTCTCTTTAGGGACAAAAAACCCATTAAACTTTGTGTCAACCGATTCTGTCCACAGGTCAATTTCTTAGAGCTTCTTCTCTTTATCAATAATTAATGTATTAAATTTTGAAAATCCTTCAACTTAATCGCAAAGGAGAAAAGTAAAAAAAAAAAAACAACTACAGGATATCTTATTTAGATGATAAATGAACTGAGCTCAAGCAGCATTTACAGACATCAACCAGGATGTTAAAGCTTGGGCACAGATTGATCTTCCAAATGGACAATAATCCTAATGCCACAGTCAAAGTTAAAGTCCTGATCTCAGTCCAATACAGAATTTGTAGGCAGATCGGAAAAGGCGTCATTTCCAAGAGATGCATGTTCTTCACTGTACATGCTGCTCCCTTTTCCAGCTTCGTCTCCTTCAGCTTCAAGTGGTCTTAAGCGTTCACCTTGGCAGCAAAGCGCTGACGTCTCATTACCACGATAAGGTTCTTTCCTGTTTCACAGACGAGGGGAGAGTACTGTTAATAACACAGGAATTTCCCACGCCTTACCTCATACGGGGAGGCCCTGTTTGTGTTTACATCATCAGTCTACTTTCACAAAAAAAATAAAAAGTTTAGCTGTCCTTTATTTTCATAATTTCGGCGAAAAGTGGCTGGATAAACTTACAGTTTCATGTAGGCAAACCCACTGGAGTTACCAAGCTGGCCTCACTTTGCTCTAGAAAACTTTGTTACTCAATCAGTTCAAAGACTATCGAGAGCCTCCTTGGTTCTCAGGCAACAGAACTTCCAACACTGCGCCTGGAAATTGGTTAGAGAGTTTTGTGCTGACGTGCTTTGTTTGGATGTCGCGTAACATGTTGGAGCCATTATGGCCAAACATCTCTACTTTGGTCTCATCTGGCCAGATTGTGAGTAGAGAGGCATTTCCAGGCAGTGTGAGAAGCATTTGCAGCTGCCTAGAGCCACATGGAGAACTCTATGCTTGATTGTAATAAAGCCACATCTTCATTTTTGTGTTTTTGGTCTTAAATGAAATTTAAGACCAAAAACACAAAAGATATCTGCAAAATGTTAAGTTTACATTTCTTTACAGAATTCAGTCAATATTTGTTGGTATATATATGTTTTCTTTTCTTTGGCACACAACCTGAATATCTAATGAAACTGCAGAGCAGCGACGGACTCAAGGCTGGCTTTAGATTACATCAAGGAGGGAGATGAAGCTTCAACAATCACTGTTTCTAAGATGCTAGCATGAAAACCAGATTGCTTGGCTGGGAATTTACATATTTGAGTGCCGTGGGAACCGGAGGACCTGGGCTCTGTGTGTCTCCCGGAAGGTGTTCATTCTGGTTTTTTATCTCTGCTGCCATCTCACGCTGCAAGTTAAAACAGGAGAACCAGAGGGAATGCCTCAGCCGTTTGGCTACAGCCAGTTGCAGCAGTGAAGAGGGGCCTGATGGGTAACTGACCCGAGGCCGGCCGACCTCCTCACGCCGCATGCAATTAAGCTTTTCCGACAGAAGTGTGTCTGGGAGATGGAAGGTCCTTAATTCGCCTGCTCTCCAGGTCACTGCAGCATTTGCAGACACACACTCCGACAGCGATAGCTGCACGCCGGTGTGTGTTTTACAGCAGCTTGAATGAAAACAGATCTGACATACTCTTTGTTCCTCATTCATCTCGTTTTAAATAGCACTTCCTGTCCCCGCGCCAGCAACCTCGCCGCTGTTGCCGTAGTGTTAATTTCATAAAATTAGCATCTCTACAGGTCATCTGACTGCCGACCTGTAGTCTTCACAGTCAGACGACCTGCAGAGAGTTTTCTTGATAATTTTTTTTCCTCCTACACTACAACATCCAGGGGCAATTCTGGCTCCCCACCCCGCTGCACCCCCCTGCTGGTCGGGGGAGCACCCTGCAGCACCGATGCCCTTTCTCTTTTTCTCCTGGCTCTGAAACGCCAGAACGAATAACAATCATGCCTGGAAAAAAAAAATTAACGCACGGCTCAGTCTTTGTCTCAAAGGTCACGCACGATTGCACTCGGACACTCTCTCTTAAACCCTCAACACAAACATAAATCCCACCGCATCCACGACGGCTGCCTCCAGAGGACATGAACTCTCGTCCCTCTCTCTCTCAGTCTGGGAAGAAGAAAACAGAATGGGTTTGCGGAAAGTATGAGCTCTGAACCTCGGCAGAACAATACCGACTGACATTTCTCTGCCTTATTTGGCACCCGCTGATAAGTAAAGTCGATACGGTATCGACTTTACTTTACTTTCTGGGGCCTGCTACTGCCTCTAGTGGTGTGGAGGTGGTAACACAACTAATATAATTACATAACTAAATCAGAATACTACAGTCTTTATTATTTATTATTAATTTCAGCATTTCGGGCACCGTAAAAGAAATTCTTGAGTAAAACACCATACTTTTTCATTTTCTTAAGGATGTAGAGCTAATTAAATGACTTAAACAAGAGCTTTACACATCATAAATGATATCTATACATTTCCATTAATTACAGGAGGGATAAGAGAAATACAGAGACATGAAAACCAACCTGGTCAACTCTAATAAAAATACCATTTACAATGTGCACATAATAAACTTAATTGAGCAAAAGTCAATAAAAACAAATGAATTAGATTCACAGAAAAATAACAAATCTGGTTGTTGCAACCAGGGTTGTTAAATAGATGCAAGCAAAAATGTAAGTTTTTGCTTTTACGGTGCCATATATATTATTATGAGACTTTTTGTTGGTAGAATAAGATGAAACTATTTAGTCTATCAAGGTGGAGACGTTAGCTTCTGCAGTAGAGCTAAGACTGTCTCCACTGTGTGTATTAAATCCTATTACTGTACATTTGGTGTTTGAAGTATTAAAATAGGCAGTTATAAGCGTTGTTAGTGAGGCCTCCGGTATTCATGGGTTTCAGTTATTTGCTGTGGCGCCTAACTCTTACAAATACTTTGCTCTTTCTTTTAGTTTTTAATTCCATATTCTCCTTTTCTTCAAACTTCCTAATCGTTTTCTTTTATTTCTCTTTCACTCAGCTTTCTGCTTATATTTATTATTGTTGTAAAATCAGCATGACATATCTGGAAACGTCTGTAATTGTTCCCATCACGTTTCGTGTAGGAACCCTTTTACTACCATGTTGGACTCAGTTTGTCCCACCACATACTGTGTTTACATCACTTAATTTTTTATTTTTTTTTGTAGAGCCCAGATTTCAGATGAATGAATAACCCCGGTTTATTTTTGTCTCTCATTAAAGCGGTCATAAAATAACTTTATTAGAGGCTTATAGGATCTGCCTTCCCTGCGGCCCACAGTGTCATGCTGCAGAGCGATGGCGACACGACAAGCTAATGAGGGGCAAGTTTAGAAAGAAGCAATCGATTCTGCGAACATAAAGCTAACCTAGATGTCAGAGCAAAGTCCTTCAAAGCACTTCAAACATCCACACCCTGTAATTACCAATAGCAAATAGCTGGTAGTTGTTAAAGTGAGGAGAGGTTCACTTCCAGGACTCAGCAGCTGTAGGCTCATAGAGTAGCTGTCTGTCACTAAAGGAGAGGCTATTCTGCTCCCGGGTTGTCATGACAGACTAGCTTACATGCTGTGTGAAGTGTTCAAATCATAGACATGAATACGTAGACGCCTCATAGAGCGGGTCGACCCGTTGCTGCGATACGTCACAGCGTCCGCCATATTGAATGTGGCCTATGTGCCAGTAAGGTAATACAAGTAACTGGACCGAACTTCAGAAAGTGCCGTTCTACAAAGTATTTTAAGTTAATACCTGTCATTGACACATTCTTTCACACACACTAATATATTTGGTAATCAAAGAAATTATTAAAGACAGAGATTCTAACTTTTGATGTGATTATTTCATTGTTTTGGGGGATTTTTGAATAAAGATTTGATAGAAATGATTCTGATCATTTTTATGTTGACATTGATGAACAGGCACACACGTTTACAGTGTTTGATTAAAGAACATATTTACATGATTCCATAATTTAATGTACATTTAACGTTTCAAGACAAGAAAGGTTTCATTTTTTGTCTTGGAATTGCTCTAATGTGACAGCGCGACTATAACGGACATACCCTCCAGCGTTGTTTACATCTGTGAAATCTCTGGATGTAAACAGTAACATGCAACGTGTCTATAGTAAAATTTCTAGATATCAAAATAAAACCCATCCTCTCTTGCTTTTGTTTTTTTTCTTTCCTTTATTTAAATGTCTCCTTTTCTTTTGCAGACCTCTCAAAGAACCGGCTGAGCGACGTCCCTTCAGAGGTCTGCCACCTGGTCGCCTTGGAGACACTAAACTTGTATCACAACTGCATCAGGACCATCCCGGACAGCATCATCACCCTACAGTCGCTCACATCGTTGAACCTCAGGTACGCACGGCCCTGTTTAAGCATAAGCTACGCCGTTACCTAGTTACACCGGGCTCTTGGCTCGCCTCTCTACACAGAGTCAGCCATGGTGAAAAAAACGCTCTGAAACACCAACATCTTCCCAAGAAAACTCCTGAAGCTTAGTGCAAGTTTTAGACAGGAGAAAACTTGGTTTATTGGAGGAGCAACAAAGATATGATGACTACTCAGAAACATACAGATGCTAGCTAGCTAGCTGCAGCTAAACACGTCTGCTAACTCTTAAATGTTTAAATAAATCAGCATTCTTTGGTCTTTTCTTTCTTCATGTGATAAGTGTTTTGATGTAGAGTTCAACTCTTCATCATTTTTAAAGGGGAGTCAAAAATGACATTCTTAGTTTCCTCATAATATTTGAGCTCTTTACAAACATGAGGGGGAAACACATTTTAACACCTTTCAAAGCCAAAGTTCTGCTGAACCACAGCAGTCTGTTCCATTTGTGGTACAGAATAACAGGAAATGTTGACCTCTGGCTATTGATTTGTTAAACTGTTTTTAATTCGCATTGCAGTTAGGTACTTTTTGGATTAATAAATATGGTTAAAATGGTATTCAGAGAAACTGAAACAGAAAAAGTGGAATTTGGGGGGAAAAAACAAAGGGGATTTTGTGGGGCCCTGGCAGAGATTAAAATTGTGCATGTCCGAAACACTGACAGGAAGGCTGTGTTTGACTCATTACACTTGAGTACACACAGACAGACAAAAATAAAACCTACTTTGATTTTTTTTTTTCCTTTCTAGAAATCTGTATTTTTAGCATCTTTGGCTAGCAGTGCTTTACATCAGATTAATTTAACTCAGTCTAATATCACACACTTTGATAGGAGAACAATCTGAAATGGGAAAGATCAGTGTTAAAAATGTTAAAGTGAGTGCGCTGTTTGGACTACTGGTTTCCAAGGGCTATTTTTTGTTGTTTTTTTTTTTTAGAGCTGACTCATTTGAGGTTTCACAGTGTGTGGTGAAGGGGGGTGTGTGGGTGTGTGTGTGTGTAAGTATCTGCATCTCTGTGGTATGGTGTAGATCATGTGTGTGGTTTTGTTTTATTTTTTGACTCTTAGAAACTGTTCCAAACGGCTCTTTTACTACTAGGTATATATATTCCTGGAGGATTGTTAAAGTGCTTCACATGTGGAAACTATAGAAGAAAATGTGAAACACTTCCTCTGCTTCACTAACAGTGTAAGAAGAACAGAAGTAATGGTGTGTACTTGAACCTGTTATTATCTGTGCCTAAAACTCTTATTTTGAAGTGTGAAAGGAAGTAGTTCTTAAATCGCCCTATTTTGTTCTGTTGGTTGAAGAAGTCTTTAATTAGATGGATTTTGTGGCTGAATACTGAGTGCTGGGTAGAAAATTGATAGAAATAGTTGAAGGAGCAGTAACTGGTTATAAAATTAAAGTTTCTCATTTTAAGAAGAGTCTAAAGTTGTTGAGAGTTTCCCCAAGACGACCTGCTAAGCTAGGGGTTGCTAGGGCAGCCAACCAACGGCTCACCGTGTTTTTGGGTTTAAAAACATCAAAAGGGCCAAAACTTTGAAGGTGTACGAGCATCATAATTTGGAAATAACAGTATTTGAAGCCAGTGGGCAGGTGAAGGGACGGTGCAGTTGATCGGTACCCCCTCACATCCACTTCAATGAGTCAATTATTGACCTAGCTAAGTGTCACTGGTGTTTTTAAAAGGCCCTATTTAAGATAAACAAACTACTCCTAGCCTGGTGGGCTAACATGAGAAACAGAATTGAACAGAATGTACTTCTGCGCTGAGCTGCCTTAGAAAACAGCAAAAATACTTGAAAACCAGGACTTGCTATCTGTTAGCAGTGCTAATGTTTGCATCTGATTTGGGATTTCCCACGAACAATAAGCTACACAGTTTATAATGAATATCCTAAGCTAACTACACACATTTAACCCACTGATTAAATGTAGCTTATCATTTGTGAAAAACTTTGCTCTACGTCTGAAAATAAAACAAAAAAATTATTCTTAGTTGTCCCCAAAATATTGTCAAAACTTTGTGTCTGGTGAGCTGCATCTATCATCACATCCCCAATAATTTAGCTGTTCTTTTTATAGTTTGTTTTTTCTACAAACTATTTAAACTTCCTTCATGATTTTTATACAAGCCAAAGATGAATGATTTTTGATAGTCTTCCTCCGTGTCAGTGATATGTGCGTGTGTGTGTTGGGGTTGCAGTCGGAACCAGCTGGGCTCTCTGCCGTCGTGCCTCTGCGGTTTACCTCTGAGGGTCCTCAACGCCAGCAACAACAAACTGGTGAGCCTGCCGGAGACCATCGGGCAGCTGCACAGCCTCATGGAGCTGGTGAGACTCACTCGGCCTCATACCCATTTCAGTTCAGTCCTGAGATTGTTTGAGACTAGAGATGCACTGATTAGGCCTTCCCTGGTTGATACTGAGTTCAGCTTGTTTCTAAGTTCTGACACATTCAGATGTTGATCTGTTCCGACTGGACACAACGACACATAAAAGGAAAACCGGTCTAGTGGTTGACATCTATAGAAAAAAAAAGATTGAAATTCTATGTTCTGATGCAGAACATAAATTAGCATGTACTCTCTGGAATACATGCTAACTTGACATAATAAATCCAGAGTCACATTTACTTATATTTACATGAGTAACTTTTTGGAATAGTGTACATTTAGCAGTATTTTTTACTGCGCTGTACTTTTCACTTTTACTTGAGTGATTTTATTATGAAGTATGACTCCATCCACTGTGAGTAACCTCACTAAACCTAAATAAGCAATCGATTAACCAATTGATCATAATCACAATGTTTTTGGTTGTAAAAATAAAACCAAAAACAGTAAATAAAAGTTTAAAATATTTAAAATTTTTCGATATTTAAAATATCTTCCTGTGCCAAAGCGGTGTGTCTTGTACAAAATTAAAGGTTTTGAGAGGGAGACCTTGCATTATTATTATACGATAGTCAATCTATTACTTATACGATACAATACAACAGTATCGTTTATCGCAACATTGGAAATTTATCATCCAGACAAATTGTTATTGTGATAGGCCTTAGCTTCCCTGAGTGCATGATAAGTTTGTTTTAACCAAAAATGCACCAGACGTAGACACACGCACACACATACATCAGCAGTTTCTGTTAATCTCATAAGTTTTATACTGAAAAAAACTGATTCGGAAAATTATTATTATTTTTTTTTTGTAATTATGTTGTTTTATGACTTATATTCAATTTGGTCTTTAAAATATCAGCATTTCCACATAACTTTATAGTTTGGTAAGTCCGAAGTAATTTTTAAATATTAAATGATAATTTTTTTTTTGTTTCTTACTACCTGAGTTACCTTTTTACCAAAAACTTTTTTTTACTCTTACTTGAGAGTAAAAAAAAAAGATAAATATGAAAATAAAACTTGTGTTAAACTGTTCATGATATTATCTGGTATTTTTAAATATTCTACTTAAAAATAGCCACTTGTCAAATCTTTGAGGATGTTGTAAATGTAATGCTGTTTTATGTGCCGCAGGACATCAGCTGTAACGAGATCACGGCCCTCCCCCGGCACATCGGCAGACTCAAAGCGCTGCGGGAACTTAACGTGCGGCGAAATCTCCTCTGCGTCCTGCCGGAAGGTGAGTCTGTTCCCTATCTGTGCGAGGTTATGTTTTCCGACCCGGTTGCTCTGTCTTTTTCCTCGTGTGTGTTTAAACTGCGGCTGTAACGTCGGAGGCGACGGGCTCTTTTTAGACCACAGAGTCCTCCGTATGCTCTGCCACACCCTTCTTGGCTTCCTAAAATATACCGAACCCCCAGCGTGACCTCGGATCACCCTCTGGTTTTCAAAGGTCTCAATCTGCTTGGTGACACCGAGAGAACCACACCTCTCCAGAAATCATCTGGGGAAACTCAGATTAGCAGTCTGGTTGTCGAGTCTTTGACTTTCACTTAAAATGTCCTGAATTTGAGCAAACTAAAGCAGCAGACCATCATACAGGAGAAAACCAAAACATCTTTATTGTTTCTAATAAACTGTATAGAAGAAGTATCCTCCAGCGATTACAAATGTGATTTTGAAGTCTGAGGCAGAACTGACCCTATTTGGTCAAGAGAATTAGAAACATGGCTGAAGTAAAGTAAATATCCTTCAGTGTCATTTTTAGTGGAAAAGAGACAGTTGGTATCTGAGCAGAAGGAAGAAGTTGAGCTGATTCTGTAGTGTTTGTGGACAAGAAGTTGATGTTATCGAATCAGACTTGTAAGCATTTAAAGGGGCAATATTATGTAAAATGTACTTTTTTGTTATGATGCTCTTCCCTCATCAAAGACACACCTGGAGCGTTGCCTTGATTCTTCCAGCCATTCAGCTGTTCAAAACACCTCGATGGACCTAGGTCCGCTTTCGTGGATGAAGCTCCTCCTCAGGCCTGCAGTTTCAGCTCCTTCAGACTAGCTGGCATCAATTAGCAAACACCTGGTGGAACTTCACATCTGCTGAGCTCATTATAGGAGCCAATGCTCAGTGAAATGCTGGTAAAATTGTTGTTAAAGTTCATAGAGGAGCCATGTTGTGATAACTTCAGAAAGAGCAGGAGCTTCTTAAAGAGACAGAGACCCAATTTTAAGACATTAAATTACAAAGTCAAATTGTTTTTAAATCATATTTGATATATATATAGATAGGCCTGTCACAATAACAAATTTTACTGGACAATAAATTGTTCCAGAAATTATTGCAATTTATATTGTTGTTTTGAGACCATTTTAAAATAATATAATGGTGGTGGCAAAATAATAATGCGAGAGAACATCCTAAGAGATCGGTAAACTTTAAATGTTAATTAACATTTAACACTGGAACCAGACGTCATTTTAAATATCCAAAATAAATCAATAAAAGAAGAAATAAAATGAATTTTGAAAACTGTCCTTCAAAAACGGGTCTAGTTGAGATCAAAGCACCAAACTGAAGACTTTTATCATCCAGTTTTTGGTAGAAAGAGACAGAAAAAAAGAGATAAATGATAAACCATGCCAACTCAAACGAATTGAGTTTGTCTTAATTTATCATGTGATTAATTGATTTATTGATTATTGACAGGCCTATATACAGCATTTTTGTAACAACTAAAGGTAAGATAGTTACTTGATTGTGGTATGAAATGTCACTAATGTGTCTGGGAAACATAATCATGCCCCTTTTAAGTGTAGCTTATGAGCCCAGACACATGAAAGAACCTTTAAAGATAACTTAAGAGTGTTGTATTCTACTTCTGAACGCCTTTTGTTTCACATGCCAGCTTTGCTGGTTGTTTTACTTCATAGAATATTTGATTGTAGCAAACAGAAAACCGAAAGACGTCTCAGAAGTGAAGCTCTCATTAGAGTCTTTACTAGGCACAGAAACATGAGGACGTCTTGTTCCCCGTCTGTGTTGTGGTTCCTTTACAGACAGACTGCAGATAGTCGATCAGAATGATGAATGACTCCGGCCTGTTTGCTGGATGATTCACGTTGCTCTATCTCCCTCCCCCATCTCTTCTGTTTGGATTTCCCGCTCCAGTTTCCAAACCGAGCACATATACGCTCGCCCCGGTGTTACGACCTGAACTCCTTCAGCAGACCCCCCGTGCCGCTGCCAGCCTCATCCATCGCAGACCAGGCGGGAAGTTGTTCCTGTCTGGGGATCCCGCATCCCGGCGGGTTTAATATCCCACCGGGATGCAAGACCACCAGCACTGTTCAGAACCCGGCCAAGCTCTGGGCGGCGAAAGCATGACGTTCGGGAGTGAGGCTCCCAAAGTGAGGATTGAACTGCAGTGGCGGTGGAAAAATCCTCCTCCTCATGGCTGGAATCTTCATCATGACACTGAGATTGTTTTGATTAGTGGCACTAACGCTGATGGTAACCATTACCGCTCTTCTCTCCGCCTTCCACTGAACCGCTTTAAACATCCTGACTGACCTCACAGTAACATGGTTGTTTACGTTGTGTGAATGTCATCATTTGTGGAATATTTTTACGTCTTTACTGCAATGATCATGTCATTAGCTGCTTGGCTGACGTTTGGACCACCAGCATGAGGTTGAAATAAAGAGAACCTGTCAACTGGAGTCTGGAATACAAATCACGGTTTCCCCCAGTGGATTATAAGCCTGGCGGGCCGCCAGGCTTATAGGCTAAGTGTTGTTTATTTTAAATAGGGTTTTATTTTAATGCTGTATAATGTGTAAAAAAAATAAATAAATAAAACTATAGGGTGTTTTTTTTTTTACACACCCTTGTCTTTACCAGACTATGGCTACTAACTGTAAAGACAGATTAAGCTAGGTTTAGAGTTGACGCTTTGAACTCGGTGTGAGGGGATTCGCACCAATTGTGCTGTCTCAGCTTGTTGCTTAGTATTTCCAGATTATGATGGCTGTTCATGCACTTTTTAAGTTTTGTAACATTTAACATTTTCTAACATAAAAACGCAGTGGGCCGCTGGTTTGCTTTCGTAGCGCCCCCTACCATCGGGTTTGGCAGGTTTTCTGGCGGAAACTCTGCAAATGTTTCCTTCGACTGGTTTCTGTCCTCAAACAGTTATATCAAGCTGAGGTTGTTGTATAAATTTAATAAACACGGCTAGGCATCATTTTTAAGATTTCAGATGGACAAAAAGAAAGTGATAATGTCAGTGTTCCTACAACATCCTCTGGGGTGTGGCATTTGATTATAGCGTTGAGGTCCAACTGAGCATGGACATTGAAATCAGTGGTGCAGTGAGATCTAATTGGGCTCCAACAAGCTGTATCTTTGAGATAAGTAATAAATCTATGAGAAATGAAAATCATTTCCATTTGGACAACAGTCGATAAAGATACTCTCGCCTTTAATATCGATGGAAAGCCGTCGTTTTGAGATACGCAGTTGGTTTGAAAAACCTGACACTTTTGCCTGTTTGCCACTATTTCGTAATCAATTTTAATTATTGTTGCTCCGTTTGCTTTGCCTGTTTATTTTGGATATTTAAAATGAAATGTTTTACAGTTCCAGTTTTACATGTTCTTTAGAATCTAATGTTTTTTATCTTTCAGTGGGTATTCTTGATTATAAGGCATTATTATTATTACTATTAGTTGAAAATGGTCCAACAATGATATCATTTATTGCAATAATTTCTTGGGCAGTTTATTGTGCAGAAAAACATGTTATTGTGACTCTTATTCTGAAGGAAGAAACATTGACAAATAAAATGAAGAAGCTGCCAGCTTCCAAGTACAAAATCACTTGGAGTGTGACGGTGCAGCATGTATTTTGTTTTAAATGACTTACTATATGAACAAACTTTTCCATTGACAGAACAGTTGCGCAAATTAGAAATGCAAAAATAAACTCACTTGAGAAAAACACGATGGTTTAAAAAAAAATAAAATAATTGTTTTTTTTAAAAACAAGTTTTTGTGTTAGAATGAGGTGTTTTTGTTATTGTTTTTTTTTTGGCCATATCAAAATGAGTTTATTTTTGCAAAGCTGCTACGAAGACACTTTTTTCTCGTTACTCGATCAACAGGATAGATGATGTTTCCTGCTTTAAACTCCTCGTGTGTTGCTCCGTCCAGGTTATAAATAGTTTTCATGACATCATTGACTTTGTAGGTTTGAGGGATCTAACGAGCAATGGCGTTCACACGAGCAGTGGGACTCTCTGCTACAGTGATGACAAGCCTCTTTGGAAGTGAACAGCAGCTTTATTGTTCTCTCTGGTGGGAAACATGTTGGCGACTTGAGCTAAAATTCAGCAGAAAATTTTCAGCTCTCGGTAAATGTGTTGTTTTATTGGTCTGATAAATGTTTTTATGCCGGAGCCGCCTCCAGGAAATTTTATAGGTGCGACTGATGTTTCCGATTTGCACCCTTCCACCAGGGTTAACGCGCTCAGATTAAAGCAAATGATTCCGGCGTCGCTTTAGGAGCTAAGGGTGGTCGCAGGTTTCCTCCGACCAAACCGTTGTTTGCTTAACGTTTAGGGGAGCGTGTTCGCTGCTTGTGAGAGAAAAATGAACCTGGACATAAAATAATCTTGTTTCTCTGAGCGCTGAGGAGTTCCCAGACTTTAGTGTTTCTCTGCGTGTTCCCTCAGACCTGGCCGACCTCCCGCTGGTGAAGTTCGACTTCTCGTGTAACAAGGTGTCCACCATCCCGGTGTGCTACAGGAAAATGAGGCAGCTGCAGTCGCTGCAGTTAGAGAACAACCCGCTACAGAGTCCACCTGCACAGGTATGTTCACAGAGCACTGCAACAGGTTTACTGTGCTGTTTTCTAGCAGCTTGGCCAGACAGGACAGTAGGTCCTGCAGTGCCAGAGACAAATGTAATATTCCTCCCTTTATCTTTATTGGATTAGTAGCAGTTTGGACAGGTCACAATAATTTTTAGGAGACAAAAATGGCAAGGAGAGAGAAGAAACGAAGGAAAATTCAGAAAAACAAAGTCATCTAAAAGCATGAGATTTGAACCAGCAGTAAAATGTATTCCATGAAAAACAAGAGTACAAAAGACAGTCAGCTGCAAAAATACCTCCTTCAATCGATTCGGCTAGGAAAGAGACAAAGTTAAACACAGAAAGATGAAAACATGAATGTTTGGCTCCTTAGGAAGAAGTTACTAACGATCTAAACGTATCGGCAGACAAGATGTAGCTTCTATGAAAAAAGAAAGAAAAAAAAAACAGAAAAAGAGCTTAAAGTTTCAAGCTGAAATGACAGAAAATGCTGAATCGAAGAGTAGTAGGAGAATTTAGCAGAGTGAGGAAAAGTGATTCAGGCTTTTCCTGAAACAAGCCTTCAGGCCTTTCACAGCAAAGCTACAGAGAACGCTCAGGATAACTAAAGGCTGTAACTGTAAGACACACTGTCAATCACTCTTGTTTAGGTGCTGCTCAAGGTCGTCAGTTTGCTGTAGTTGTGATAATGGCAGAGAAAAGACTTTCTGTTCCAGAAGAACTGTTTATCCTCCGTCATTGATGGCCATGCTAACCAGCCTTAGCATTCATGGCAGGCTCCGCTGTAGGGAAATAGCCATAGCACATAGCACATCAGAGAGCAAAGGGAAGGGTGTGAGCAGCACATACACAAGTTTAATTGACAGCCTAAGACCCTTCTCCTGGCTCTGATTGGTTGTTTCCAACTAATTTCTGCAGACGGCAGTAGGACACCGGGGAGGAGAAGCTTGATTTTTTTTTTTTTTCACAGATTGATCTCATATTCTACTGTCAGTACATAGTGATGGTTTTGACAGATATAAAAACCTAAAATTAATAATATTCTCATCTATTAATAATGAAAAATACTGTTTGGTGAAGGGTGTTTTTATACAACAATAGTTTTTTGTTTTTTTTCCCCACCAGGGGGCTTTTTGTGGGCTCTAGTGTCCCTTATTTAACAGTAGGCTGACAGGAAGGGGGTAATGAGAGGGGGGAAGACATGCGGCAAATGCCGTCGGATCCGGGAGTCAAACTTGCGATGGCCGCGTCGAGGACTCAAGACCTCCAAATGTGGGTCGCGCTAACCCCTACACCACCACAGCACGCCCACAACAATAGTTTTTTTAGATGTGCCAATTTTACTCCAATTTCCTAGAGGTACGTTAAGTTTCTGTAAAGGAGAGCGGAAAGACAAAGTGACAAAATAAAACAACAAAAACAGAGCTCTAATAAAGGTTTGTTACAGTTATCAGTTCAGGGAAAACACTGGATCTGATTTTGATCTTATTGTACATCGAAGAATGAAGAAAGGTAAAGCTACTTGAAGCACGACTAACTGTCGGCTTGGATCTGTTGTCCTTCAGCTCATCCTGATCAGACTCTCTGTTCTCTGTTTCTGTAGATCTGCATCAAGGGTAAAGTCCACATATTCAAGTATCTGAGCATCGAGGCGTGTCGCAGCGAGAAAATGCCCGACTCACTGTACCTCCCCGTCATGGAGCGACTCAGTTTCACTCGTCCCTCCACTGGCAGGTACGTCGCACAGGGGAATGTTTCTGCAGTATCACCCAGTTGCAAGGTGCTTCTCACGCTTGGTTTTACTGCGTGGCTCTACGGTTTTTCTTCCAGACCTAATTTCTACTGTTGACAAACCATCAGAAATTGGGTTACAGAAACAGCAGTAGAAAAACATCTGTCTTACAGAGCCACGATTAGTCATACTTAAAGAGAAACAAAATGTCAAACATGTGTATGACATTTTGTATCATAGTGAAACTTTCTTAACCTCTCTTTCTCTTTCATGTACTCAGTGTCAAATTGGAACCAAACCTGTTAAAATCCTTTTTAAATCCTGCGCCACCCACTGGATGGAGGGAAAAACAACGACCTTAGCTTTCTGCTCCGTGTCACACTCAACATCGGCCAGCAGTGTGCTACTGAACACTAACAGCTACTGATCTTGGGGAGGAGTTTGTTCACCCAACCAACTCCAGTGGGTGGCGCAGGTTGCTACAATTGATAGTAGCCAGACAGGCACACCCGCTAGAGGGAAACAAGCACACCCAGTACAACACTTTCATTCTATTGGCTGAGAGTTTGCCTGGCGACTGTGCCAAAAGGCGGTTCCAAAAGCAAGCAGAGACTGTTTCTTAAGCAAGCAGAGAGTTCTGCAAGAGCGCAAACATTACAAGTTTTGAGAAGAAAGACTGAAAATGTGTGCTCTCGAATTATGGCAAAACAAAAAAAAGTACCCCATACTAGTGTATGTTACAAACCCTAAAGCCAGACATTGATTCAAATATGTCTGTCTGACTTGTCATTCAAAAATTTTACTCCTTTTAAAAAAAAAAAGTCCAATCTAGCTAGCATAGTGAATGCTTGTCTTTTAGGTCTGTGTAGCAGACGCTAATCAAGGATGCTATTGCTGAAGCAAAATATAGCATATCCTTTTCCATATAAATAAACTTAATGAGTTTCTTTCACTTATGACAGTTTCCAAAGGTTTTTTCTTTTCTTCCAGAAGTAAAGCTGTCTGTTGAATCAGAATAGCTTTCTGTGACCTAAACCTCCCCAGTTTGTCGCCAAACTCTCCATTACTCATCTGAAACTGATTTGTCCTGCGTCTCCCTGCTGGCTCTATCAGACTATCTGCTCTCCCACAGGCTGTGTTAGAAGGAAGGCCAAAAACCCGTGGCCTGAAATATGAGCTGTGTGATTAATGGGTGAAGGAATTAGGCAGGTAAAATAGATGCGAAGTAAGAGGAGAAGGCAAAAACAGCTAAAAGTTGATCCAGTAAACCTGCTGAATGATGGAAAAATAGGACAGTGAGGGGAAACTGAACATCAATTTGGGAACAATAATAAAAAAAAGAACACAAGAGACTTGGTTGAATGTAATAAATATTAAGACTTTAAAATAAAAATAAATCTTTCATAGTGTTTCAGGACAGGGAGCTGGGATGTTTGCTAGTTAAGCTAGTCAAGCTACCAAACTAATGTAGCTCATCAATTTTGGAGGCTTCATCAACCCTGGAGATCAAAGGTCAGGAGACCTAGGCATTGATATTATGAACGTATCTGGACAAGGACACTTTTTCACTCATTTGTACATTATTTACATGATTTATCACTTCAGTAGCAAATAAAAATAAAAACAAAAACCTAAACAACGATATTTCGTTACCAGATTCAGTATTGTATCTTTGTGCAGTGACAATGAAGTAAATCTAAGTCTAGGTTACTTGTTTAAAGAAACAGGAAACAGATTTTATTACATTCCAATTAGTCACAAATGATCTGCTTACGTCACTTTTGAGCATTAAAAGCCGGCTCGATTTAACTGCAGCCCTCAGGACTCGGTTCTTTATTGCAAACCAGATGGAATCAACAATAAAATGAAAGTTATAAAGTGTGATGAAAGGTCAGGAAGAAACAAAGGGATAAGCAAAACTAAACAGAGGGCAGTATGCAGGAGGGAGTACAAGAGCCAGAAGTGCTTAAGAGAAGAAAAGCCTGTGTTGGCTTTCTGGCCTCTCAGCTA
Organism: Brachyrhaphis terrabensis; assembly: GCA_903067065.1. NCBI lineage: Eukaryota > Metazoa > Chordata > Actinopteri > Cyprinodontiformes > Poeciliidae > Brachyrhaphis > Brachyrhaphis terrabensis. Next base: position 20,778 of record CAEGAG010285576.1, read on the forward strand.
AAAGTGAGCCCAGCTCTCAGAGGACGGTGAAGTGTCCAGCTTCACGAAACACTTGGCCAGAATAGAAAATGTTTCTATTCTCGTGTAGAAAAGTGCCGTCATGCTCAGTGGAGCAAACGCATTCTGTTTCTGTTCACGTTTTCCATTATCCCCCGTCTTTTTTGTTTTGTTTTATTTTCCTTGCTTTATTTAGGATAAGAAGAGTTTAAAAGGCGTGGTAGTCTCAGATATATTCTGCCCCTGAAGATAGAGAAAAGAAGAAGAGTGTGAGGGACTGACCCAGAAACGGTCCACATCCAGTTCTAATATAGAGCACAGAAAAAAAAGAACCCTAATGTCACCACATATACTGTATTTTCATTCAACTTTTTAGACTTGAGTCCAGAAGGAACAAAAGCTAAAGCTAAAACTCATTTTCTGAATGAGGAATCGCCTTGTTGCCCCTTGTAGACCTGTCACTGTAACACATTTTGGTGGAAAATAAATTGTACTAAATAGCAAAACATAATTTAAGATAATATTCCTAGAGGAATTGTAATGATCAAGGTAATCGAATCATTCGATGAATCGTTACAGCAAAACTTGAGAATCATACAATGAACAAGAGATTTATTAAACCACAGTTTGGGGTCAATTATGATTCTGTTTGTGAAGACAAAAAAAAGAATAACCTCAATGCTTTCTGTGATTCCAGTGCAGCATATCACTGTAAAAATCTTTCAAGTTTGGATACAAGCATAAAAAATTTGCACACTCACTCCTCAGGTTGTATATTCTTTATATTTCCAACTGGAATCTCAGGATGATTGTCACTTTTCAAGATGGCCGCTGTTTTTTGAGGGTTTTTTTAAACCAATTATTTCCATAAATGTTCCCCATTTTCATGAAATGTCATATCATCTGTTTTCCACTTTGGTCATTTAGCATTACCCTAAAGCCAGACAGTGATTCAAAAATGTCTGTCTGACTTGTCGTTCAAGAATTTAACTCCTTTTACAAAGACATTTCCAATCTAGCTAGCATGGTGAATGCTTGTCTTTTAGGTCTGTGTAGAAGACGCTAATCAAGGACTAGCGTCTTTATGTGTTTAGCGGTTTAGCATTAGCTTCTGCTAATTTTTTATGTGTTTAGCAACCGTGTAGCTAAGACACTTGTTTAGCAAATTAATGAGCCTAACTTCTTTTGATTAGCTGTTCCCACCACTGGAAATGGCTGCTGCAGATTTTAATTCAAACATATTTACACCATTAACTCCATGGTGGCCATTTTGAAAAGTGTTCAAAAGAAAAAGAAAACACAAGATCAAGAAAATATATACAATTTCACAAGTTCAGAATATGTAGGATACAATTTGACACCAAACACATTCATTTAATTAGTGATTTACAGCAAAGGTTAATGTCCTATCACAACCATGGCGGCCATCTTGAAAAATCAAATAAGATTTCTATCATGTTTGATCTGAGCAAATACCAAAAGTATTCATCTGTGATAAACATTGGCAAATTCAGTGGAAAAATGCACTTTCATTGACACCCATAGCGGCCATCTTGAATTTTTCAATGGCAATTTTTTTTTTATTGTTTTGTCAAAAAAGCAAGCCTCTGACAACATCTGTGTTGAGTTTTACTCTCTTATTCACATGTAAAAGATTTTGCTGATTTATTCAACTACCTGCTGCACTATCAGAAAAAAACTTTTAGAATTAAACCATAAAAAAACCTAGAAAGTATTAACTAACAAGCCTGGACTTCAGTGATGTACATTGATTCCAGTGTCTTTAAACTGTTTGGGACGTGTGAAACCTTTACTAAACGGTAATAAAATCTAATCATCTCTTATGAATGTGTTGTTATATCCCAAAACATAAAATACAATAAATAATGAAACAAGTTACGTGTTTATTTCCCAAGTTGTGTAAAAAAAAGAATCCTGTAAGAGACAGAGGAGGAAGCGAGAGAGGGAGGGGTTGGTATCTTCCTCTGCTTCAGTGTGTCGCTCTCACTCAGTCGCACGCACACTGGGGTGTGTGTGTGTCAGGTGTGTAACCTGTGTAATTTGTGTGCAGTGTGGAGGACATGGAGCAACAGAAGAAGCAGGACAGCGACTCAGGAGTCGGCAGCGACAACGGAGACAAGAGGCTGTCTGCCACCGAGGTTTGTGATGCGTTTGTGTCGCCATGGTTTCATCCTCACGTCTGTCTAGACTTCTTCTTTAATGAGGCTGCTCTGCTGTTCATGCTGAGGATTTAGCCACATTTCGTATTTTACAACTTTTCATGTTTTCTGAATGTATGATGTGAGTTTTAGGGAAATACTGAAGTTTAATAATTGAAAAATTTAGATCTTTGTTGATGAAATACTCGATAATGCCATAGTTTCTTAAGCCGTATCGGGGAAAAAAAATCTGATTTTAGACATAGCAAGAGAAGGACGTGTGTTGTAATTTGTGGTAATAATGTTTTTCTTGGTCGTTTTGCTTCCTGCAGCCTTCAGACGAAGACAGTCTGAGTCTTAACGTGCCGATGAGCAACATTACAGAAGAGGAGGGAATCAGCAAAGACGACTCCAGTGAACACATCAGCTCCCTGACAGGTAGGAGTTAAACCGGCAAACACACACAGCCTACATGCAATGGTTGCACTATAATGCACTCCCTTAAATTTCAGCATTTGGTCTTCTTGAGTTCATATCTACCATTAATTAAAGTGACTCCAATGAAGTGGAAATAAAGATTTTTTTTCTGATGCCTTTAGCTGAAGCTGTAGAGAGGTCAGAAGGTTTTTACTGTACAAAGGTATCAGTCAAGAGGGTGGCACAGAAAAAAGTCTGCCAAAATCTTCTGGGAGAATAGTTTGATGAAACCAAAACAGCACTTTTTACCATCAAATAAATACACAGATAAGGTGAAAGGTGTTGGTGGTAGTTACGTTTCCTTACATGAATGTTATTGTGGGTGAATTTTGAGCATTTGAAATATCAGTTTTGGTCCAAGACCTTCAGACCTGCTGGGAAATTAAAGAAAGAAAGAAAGAAAGAAGAAAGATATATATATTTTTAAGCAGTAACAGTGAGTCAAAGTTTAAATCCAATTCCTCATCCATTCTTCGCCAAAAGAATTGAATTAATTTAGCCAAAGTCCAAAACTAAATCAAGCCAAATTTATTTATATAGCACATTTAAGAACAACTGTCACTGGCCAAAGTTCTGCACCTGAAAACAACAAACAGTAATGCTAACATAAAATCAAAAAACAGGGTTCGTATGGATGAAATTCTTGAAAATGCTGTTTTCACAAATAGTGTGTGGCATATAGTTAGTTCAATGACAGTCTACTAACTAGTAACCGAGCTTAATCTGTTTTTACTGTCACTATTACTGGTGCACGTAAAAAACCCTACTTAAATTAAACAAACAACACTTAGCCTGGTGGGGAAGGAGGTAAAGCCTGGTGGCCCGCCAGGCTTATAATGCACTGGGGGAAACCCTGGGCTGCTGATATACTCCTAACAAAAACAACTGAATCCTGAAATGAAAACAAAAGTGTCATATTAGTTTAAGGGTGTCCAAACTTAAATGCAAAATGCAATTTTTGAGTAAATTCATGAAGAGAAAGCTCTCGAAACGCGCTGGAATCATCCTTGGCTGCAGTTTCCATCAAGTGTTTTTGCCGTATTCTGAATTCTGGCATGCTTCTTTATGGAACATTGACGCTTTGGAGGGTTTTCAAGCATTGGACACGCTGTTTATAGTCCCCCTGCAGCGTCTGGATTAAGTCTAGATTTTGACTAGGCCACTCCATCTCTTTTCTTTTTTTAATGGAAGCCAATCAGAAATGAACTTGCTGATCAAAAGCAAATGTGCTTGAACGCAAGACCCCAAAGTGCTAATTGGAAAAATAACTTAATGAAAGCTGCTATTTGGCTTAATGACAGAGACAATATGAACGAGCAGATGGGTCAGAGGACGAACTTTATCGCTTGTCTGCCTCATTGTGTCCAGACTGCAGTGAGCTGCAGTTCATCAAGAAGCTCTTAACTGCGTAGAATGTGGTGAGAGTTCAGAATCTCTCCATTAGTCAGGAAAAGATTCGGTGCCAACCTCGTTTTCTCTCTGAGTTAAAGTAATTGTGTGTGTGTGTGTTTAGAGCTTGTTGAATTGGTTTGACGTCACAGAAAGACCATCCGTTTCTCCGCTGACCCTACCAGAGGTCCAGCTGGGAGCATGGGTGTGTGTTGGGTGTGTGTTGCTCACATCGTAGGGACGGTCTGAGCCGTAATGGAGAACAGCAGCAGCTCCCAGGACACACAGTTTAAATAGACTTCAATCAGCCTTAATTAGGTTAAGCTGATGGAGTGTCACATTCCCTGAGCCGACGAGAGGAAGAAGTGGGCTCTCTGGGTAATTTATGTTTGCTAACAGTTTGCTAACAGAGCTTTATTGAATCACAGCATTAATTGGATGAACTAATTGAATGGATTCAAAAGATTCCCAACATTTAAAGATTTTTATTTCCTTCACTTAACAATAATGCAAGACTACTTTGTGTTGGTCTGTCTCATAAAATTCCAGTAAAATACATTCAAATCTGGACAAGATGTGAAAAGTTTTGAGGGAAATAAACTGTAAAATGCAAAAACACAAAATCTTACCAAGTATTTTTTTTTGTGTAGTCTCTACTGCAAATATTTTAGTTTTGCCTAATTTCTAGTGTATTAACTTAAAAGTAACTTTTCGGCAAGATATAAGAGCTTGTTTTAAGTCAATAATTTCTTAATATTGATATATAAAAAAAGTATTAGTTCCACTGGCAGATTTTCAAAGTTATAATATGGGAAAAATGTTTTGGTATAAGAGAAAAACCTCCTAATTAAACTAGTTGGTTTTTTTTGTCAATATTAAGGAATTATTTACCTAGAACAAGATCCTATATCTTGCTGAAAAGTTACAAAAGTTAGTTTTGGCTCATTTCAAGTGTATCTGGTGATTTCAGTGTTTCTGGTTGGTTAAAACTAGCTTTGTATGTCTCACGCAGTGAAGTTTCTTAATGCTAAGCTGGTCGTTTCCTGCTGTATATTCAGCATTTCTAAAAATCATAAAACCCTTTTCTAAAACATCAACCCGTCTGACATCCGTTTCATTGCAGCCGACCCGAACTCCGACTCAGTGCGCCTGATAGAAGAGAGTCCTACGGAAGCCCTGAATGACCCGCTGAGCTACAGAGACCCGTCTCTCAGCAGTCGCTTCATCAGCTACATCAAGGCAAGGCGTCCCGCCGCAGAGCTGCTGGTTCTGCTGCAGCAGCGGTGCAGGAAATGACCTCGCTCCATCAATAATGCTGTTCTCTGGTGGGATCTATGTAGACTGAACGGCTTTCCTTTCAGAAGACGTGAGAGGAGCTATATCTTGAAATGAATTAATATTTTATCGCAGCAGTAGACATTTTGAAAGATCCAACCTTTAAATATAAGTAAATTTATTCAGTGGTGGAAAAAGGCACAGCTGTTTGCATCTCTAGCAATCCATTTAAAAAAAGGTAACAGAAGCATTTTTCAACGTACATTTAATTTTTTAAGTTGATCAGCTGACTATCAGTAATCAATCACTTCCAGTTGTGATCTTGAGTCAGTTTTGTTGATCAGCAATTCTGTTTTTGTTCCAGTTTTTACTGCTTCAGATCAGATTTTTCAGTGGATTAAAAAAAAAAAGCTAAATTTCAGAATTATGGCTGATAAAACATATTTAAAATTTATCTAATCAACACATCCCTTAATGATTTATTTTATTTCATTTTATCTTAGTTAAACCTTCTCCCAGTTGTCCAAAGCCTTTCCATTAAATGACACCAAATCAATCAAGTATCTTAAAGAGCAGATGAAGAAAACAGGCAGCTTATTGTACGGGCGAGATGGCGCTAGCGTCTCTGAATTCTGAGGAAACTGTGTGTCATTTGACGGGTGCAGCTGGTGCTGACCTCTGTGTGTGTGTGCGTGCGTGTGTGTGTGTGTGCAGGGCCGAACGGCAGCGGACTTTGAAGAGCCCCTCAGGATAGAGGAAGACTCACACTGGCAGACAGAGCAGACGTAGGTTCTTCAGGGGAGATTCACCTGTTTTATTTATTCTGTCCCACAGTCGTTCCTCGCTAACTACATCAGATATGTTCTGCTTATGTGTCCGGTTTGTGTTTTTGGACAGGTCAAAGGTCTCGGGGAGCACAGAGCTCCATATTGACATGATTAACCAGCTACAGGAGGCGGTGGAGCTGCTGCAGAATCCCAGCAGGTGAGAAAACAGAAATTATAAACGTACAACTCAGACACTCTGAGATTATTTCAGTTTTCCTCTGATTTAACGAGTCATTTAACTTCCCTTTAGCATCCAGAGGCTGTCCACACAGCCTTAACAAGCCTTAAATTCATTCATCTAAAATGAAGGCCTTAAAATATATTGTATTCACTGAAAAACAATAAGGTAGCTTTAAAAACATTAATCATAGGCCTTAAATTTGGTCATGGCATGACTATTTAATCTTGCATATTCTAGGTAATTTCCTTTTTCCAAGGATGTAGCGGCTACTGGTAACTAGCTGCTAACATACAGTGCAGGGGTATGTTAGCAGCTAATTACCCTTAGCACAGGTCTTAGAATAAGGTCTTATATGTAAGACCTTAATCATTTCTGTTCCCTGGTTTTACCAATAAATGTCCTAAATTCCATTCATAGTTGTCTTAGAAAGTCTTAAATTTGAGTTGCTGAAACCTGCAGTCTTCTTGCAGAATTTGATTATAGTTTTTATTTTGCAAAGAGCAGCAGCTACAGTAGGCGGGTGTAAAAGAGCAGGTGTTTAACCTTTACGTTTCAGAGTGAGCGCAGAGCAGGATGATCTGTCTGACGTCCAGCTGTACCCGGTGGAGATGGTCACCGTGGAGGAGTCTTTCAAGTAAGTTTCCACAATGTAAACAGACCAGGAATGCGGAAGTTATATTTTAAGTATTAAGAAAAAGATTGTCATTTGTAGACATATTGTTTTGTTTACCCCAGAACATCCTGATGTTTCCTTGTCTTATGTCTCTTTCTTTGTTTTTCTCAGCGGACAAGACAGCGATGAGGGAAGCACAACTCCAAAGGTACAGTTTGCCAAAACATTTCTATCTTAAAGTCAGACAGGCTTTGCTACTCTACTGTCCTTCACTACCTGACAGCATAACATGATCCCACATAATAACACTAAAGTTTAGTGACAGATGATGTTTTTTAATGTCAAGTTTGCAAAGTGTAAACTCCTTAATCAAAGTGCTCATTTAAATAGTTGTAGAAAAAATGTTCAGAATCATCAGTTTGACTTGTTTCTTTTTAGAAATCTGTTTTAGGAGTTTACATTTCAGAATAAAACAGTAATGCCTCAATCAGTCGCCTCTAGTATTAAACATTCATAATATCGCTCCTGTTTTTCTTAATAAAAGTAATTTCTATAACACAAAATTTTGAGTTATTACCCTGGTTTTAGTGTTCCTACAGTAGCCCAGAATGGACAAACCAAGTGCTGACTCTAAAGGACCTAACATGTTTTTTTTTTTGCATTCTGCAGTTTTACCACTAGATGTCACCAAATATGCCATTACGGCTGCATGTTGGAGCAGATCTTATGCGTTGGTTCTGATTTGTTCTTTTTGTAGACATTTGTTCAGGATTTCTTTGGTTGAATCAAAGAACAGGGAAAGAATCATCATATCTATGACTCCAACGTCTCTCTGCCCGGATTTCTAACTATACGACCAGACAGAGATTTACAGAGTAGCGGCAATAGCAAAGGAGGTGGATCAGCAGAGCTTGCTAACATTTGAATGCCATTCAGGGTATTTTACTGTGGAATATCATCTCTGAGCTGTTAGCATGTCATTACGGTCATGAGTCACAGAGTCCTCAGTAAGAAGGTACTTCAAGTTTGTTGGAAGAGTGACTATGACAGGAGATCGTTCCTGCATCTCCGTTGACAAAATAATTGTGCTAATTGGAATTATAAAAATAAATTTGCTTCATGGAAACAAGCCAATTTAGAAAAAAAAATGCAACAAATTTTTGATGCTAGGATGAGGTACGTTTTCGGCCTTATCAAAATTAGTGTATTTCGCAAAAACTGCGACAGAAATACCTTTTTTGGTATCAAATGACTCACGTGATCAACAACCGGACATTACTACTGGCAGAAATGACGATAAAGACGACAGGAAGTGGGAATAGGATGATGTTTTTAACGACTTATTTACAAACTTATTTATTTGTGATTATAATTGTGTTTCTTTTTTAATGGAATTGTGTTTTGTTTGTTTTTTTACGTTGGGGAAGTATTGTTAAAGTTTCTGCACATTTGTAACCTGAAATGCACCTAGTGACATTAATATGTTATATTGTTTCCAAGGAAATGGAACCTTATTGACTGTGGTTATGTTGTGATTATATAAATCCTTAGAACAATAATTATCTGGTTCCTATCTCCCATTTAGTTTAAGAAGTAATAGTTAAAGCTGAATATTCTTACTACTTAGAGACGTTACCATTCTCCATTCTACGGTTATTCTCATTATCAAACTGCAACCTCTGTTTCTTTTTATCCTGGAAAACCCGACTTTCTGTTCAGAATGTAACTTTGTTGTTGGTTATGAGTAAAGCCCATAAGAATGTAAGAAACGCTAACGAGTTGTCGCCTGAACGTTTGGGTGCGTCCTGTGGCAGCGCACGGAGGAGGGAGGCTATGAGTTCCAGAAGAAGAGGCGGATGATTCTAGAAAAGGCCCGCTTTGAGGCCCAGCTTGCATGCCGGGACTATGAGTGGCATATGTCCCTGAAGGTAACCGTGGCAGCAGAGTCCGTTAGCTGTGTTGTGTTCGCCGGCTGAGCTTCCCCCCCATGCCCCCTCCACATGTGTCGCATTTCATCTGACAGCTTGTTGCACATGTGAGGATTAGAAACGTGTGTCTGTCTCGCTGCACATCACCACAGGTCAATGCGATTCACTTCAGGAGGAATGAAGCTCTTTATCCACCGTGGAGAAACTGACAGCTGGGGTGTTCCATGTTAGCATGGAGTGATTTTCTTTATTTATTTTTTTTATTTGCAGATGTGAAGAATTTTGGCTCCTGTTTGTCATCTGACAAATGAAGAGGAGTTGAATGAACTCCTATTCTGCTGACGGAATGTTTTTTTCCTGCACTCTTTGCAAAATAATGTCAGCCTGAGAGGACATTTATGTAACAAACTGTTCAGCACATGGGAAAGAACGATACAATATCAGGTTGATGAGATTGAGACGAAGTCTGGGAAAGAAAGTTTTCTCAGTGAAGCCCATGAATCACATATTCGTGGATTTTTCTGTGGAATGAAACTCCACATTATTCCCGGATTTATTTTCCTTGATGCTGATTGGCTGTACCCCCAGAGCAGAGATAAGGAAGGCCATAAACGTTAGCTAATGCAATTTCCACTGTGCGTATTAATACATGATGTGAAGCTATATTTGGTGTGTAAACTATTATAATAGGCAGTTAGTAATCATTTTAGACAAATTAAAGTATTTACTGATTTCATGTATTTGCAGGCGAGTTTGGTCTCTTATCGCCACCAATACTGGGATCTTCTATATAGCATTAGCTTAGCACGCTATTCCATTTTTACCTTTTGAGATGTTTTTACAACAGAGTGTTAGGGTCACACTAAAAAAAGAAAATTATGAAAATAAAGTAGCAGTTTTGACCAGTGAAATTCTGTTGATAAAGCTTCATCGCACAACTGTATGTGTTTCTGTGTTTTGTTTTGGTTTTAGTTCATCTCTGCTGAGTCATTTAGGAGTTTATGCAAACAAAAAAATGTGCTGGATAACTTTACATGTCAATTTCCTTAATTTACTGATGGTTGAATATTTAAAGCCACGATGTCATTTCTGTTGTTTCAGCAAGAACACCGATCTCCAACCATGGGACCTCCATGTCTCTCCAGTCCACCGTTTGGGCTTAAACCTCGCTCAGGTGAGCTGTAAAAAAAAAAAAAAGAAGAAGTGTTTCAGGCCAAAACTTTGGCTGAGTAGTGCCAGGTTTGGACTGATTAGTGCGGGCGAGTCAAATCCAGCCTCGTGGTTCTGGTCCGTCTGCTTTTATCTGTACCGTTAGGATGAATTTTGCGCTTTGCGCCCCTTTTTTTTTTTTTTTGACAGTTTATTTTGCTAGCTTATGTCAGTGTGCTGCTAACCGCTAATAAAGCTAACATGATGCTAACAGCATGTCAGAGTGATGTGTATTGTGAAATGCCACTAATCTTTATTTTTGTTTTGTGCTCTTTGTGTTTTGTGTGTCATTTTTTTATTTTTATTCCTCCTTTTTATGCTCCTCCCGCATGTCTTTGGTGTTAAACTCCCCAAAAATCTGACCTGCCTGAACCTCTGAATCAATAACTCTGTCATTGATTCTTAACTGATTTTCTCTTTGACCTTTTTTTCCCCCTGAACTTGGTGATTTATTCTTTTTTTTTTTTTTTTTCCGGGTGTTTTTTGACGTGGAATGAACTTGCTGTGCTCATCTTTGGCACCTCTCTCACTGCACACGGCCCTGCCATCACTTCCTGTTATCACTTCCCACTTCGTGGTTGTAGCCCCGCCCTCACTGCCGTGCTCACCCCCTCCTTCCTGTCTAGACCCCTCCCTCCTCTCACAGGCCTCACCCCTACATCGTAGACATGGCGACGGAGGCATGCTCAGCCCGGGTGAGACACTTTTTTTCTGTTTACTGGTCAGTTCACACACATCTAGACCGACGGGTCCAAGATGCTCTTCTTCACTGAATTCAGATTTACGCCTGAATTTCCCCACTTTAGGACAACAAAGGTTATTTCTGTTCTATTCTAATAGTCGATATCTTGAGTAGACCACTGTTCAAATGTTCAGTTTTCCATTCCCTAACTTCAATTTTTCAGTGAATATCTCAGTAGCTTCCATAGGGCTGGGCGATATGCCTGAAAAATCAAATCTCCAGTTATTTTAAACAAAGTCCGATTTACGAGGGAGGTCACTTTTAGCATATTAGCATAACGAAGAGCTCCAGTATATACTTTGTTCACTAGAGCGTTTGAGTACTATTAAGACGTGGCGATATGGTTGAAATACGTATCATGATCTAAGCATTTCATATCAGTCGATATTAGTAATTATTGATTGTTTTTGTTGTTGCTGCTGTTTTAAATATCCAAAATACTTCCAACTACTGACGTGACCGTTCATCTTTTATCCTCAATTTCCTCTTGAGCTGATTTGCTCATTTTCTCCATCCTGATTTTTTTATTATTATTATTTGTAAGCAGTTATGAGTCATGGTGGAAAAACATGAAACTGCTCCCTCGTACTCAGGTGTACTGTGAACACGTTCGATGGACATCAGTAGCCCACATTCTGCAGACTGCTGAGATTTCATAGTCAAGCGTACAGATTGCCTACATTTCTCTACATTCCTTAATTTCCCACAATCTGAATGGATATTAGCAAGTTTAATGGTCTAGTTGGGTTCCAATTTAACATATTGAAATGATTGAGCTCCATGTAGATTTTCTTATAATTGTTTGGAGATGTACTTAAAAATGCTTCTTTGACTAAATTCTGGATATTGGAGTCTGCAAAAAAAAAAAAAAACCCCGAAACTATGAAATGAATCCTGTGGATCTTGTGTTCTGTGAAACTGCATTCGATTTCGCCATTTTCTGTCCCCGTCCCAAACGGCGGGCTGTTTCACATTAGACGCCTCAGTGTGTGTGTGTGTGTTTACGAAACCGTCTCTGATCAAAGAGCAGCTTTGCCACATCTGCTTTCATCTCCAGCTGTTCATGTTCTGCGGTAGCTGCTGACTAGTGGAGACATGTGGTAAACGTTAGGTTTGCTCTCGGTGTGTGTGTGTGTGTTAGAAACTCATGTGGTCACACACATGTTGAGCTGAGACTCGGCTCATTAAGTGTTGACAGTGAGAGTTTGTTCAGATGATGGAGAAGAAGAAACACAGATCTGTTTTTATTGCTGTAATAAAATGTCTGAACTTTTTATTTCTTGGTGGTAAATGAGACTACAAGGCAAAGACATCCTTTTACTTATTTATGCTGTGGTGTGTGTTTTGTTTAAGTAAATAAAATCAAAAGCAAAATGATATTTAAGTTTGACATGAAGCTGTTCAAAGGGGAAAAACGCTGCTGTAAATTCTAATCCACAGTTGAGTATTTGCAGATTTTTCCTTCGGAACGTTACTGTAGCAAACAGGAAAATTTGCAGACTTTTTCGTTCAGCATGTTTGGAGTAGTTGAAGGAAAACAGGGTTTGATAGCTAAAATGCCTATCTAAGACGCCATTGACTGGTATTTGCAAAGCAGCCAATCCAGGAGCATCCTTTAAATTTTCTTGCTGCTGATTGGTTGTACTCACAAGAGTGAAAATAAGGAAGACTGTAGATATCAGCTTCTGCTGTGTCCACTTTTTTTTCCCTCTCCTGTTATATTTTTCTTGTTGAAATCAGGTTCCCAAAAGTTATTTATTATTGATTTGTATTCTATTCATTTAAAGATTTATTTTAAAATGTCATCTTTTTCTGTGTCTTGCCATCCAGCTAAATAGTTCTTGTGTGACATTATCGCGTCACCATGAGACTTGTAGCAGTATGCCTCCTTTATCTAATGCTTATGTCTTCCCCTGACTGATACTTTTGTTCAGTGGGATCCTTTGCAGCCTCCCTGCAAACTGTTTTACTACAACAAAGAATTCAAATCAGGGCTGACAGTCAGGAAAATCCAGCTAAAAACATCTGAACTTTATTTCAGCCTATTCATATTTACTGTAAGTAAAGAATTTTTGCATGTAGGTTCCTGCAGATTTTGAAACGATTTTTCAAGGGTTCATTTTCTATACACCAAAAAAAAATTAGCATTTTAATAGAGAACTGCTGGACGGACTGTATAATTTTACACAGATTTTCTTTAAGTCATTTTATGATGATCTGTGAGCTGAAAGCAACGATTCTCTGTTGGCTTTAGAAACTATTTTTTAACTGACAGAACAAGATTTTATGTTTACTTTGAGCTTCGGTTTTAAAAAAACATTTTTTTCTTTGTTTTTTTTTTTATTTCCAGTACATATCAATGCAACAGAAGGAGCTGTTTTTTTTTTATTAAAGCCTTAAACATAGCAGTCACACACACACTGAGACATTGCAGGCCATATTAGGAAACTGTGACACTCCTTTAATCTTGTGTGTGTGTAACATCTGCACCATGAATGAGTGGTGTGTTTGTGTGTGCCTGTCTATTTTTAGCTGCTATATTTGAAGTGTTGGATAATGGTCCCGGAAGGAGCATCCTACTTCCACTGGAACGGGGTCCCAGCATTTCAGATGGATCACAGCCGCGTTAGCGTGACTGCTTGTGTTGTCTGTCTTTGTGAGGGCCGGTCAGAAGCTACAAGAAAAATCAGCTGATTTGGTTCAAGTCTTGAAGGGATGAGAAGTATCTCTGCTCATGTCCTGCCTGGATTAAATTCAGGATCCGCATTAAAAACCATCCAATACTCTCATCAGATTTGATAACACCTTTTAGTGGCTTGTGGATAAATATGCCAACTTGTGACTTGTAAGAGGGAAAAAAAACCCAGCCGGTGTTAGCGCTAACAGGTTAGCTGCACGTTGCTCTGCTGGTCCTTAAAAGGCTCTAATATGTGGCAGCAACTCTGAGCTGTGGAGGTGGTTGCTCACTCTTTGTTGTTGCTTCTCTCACAAACAGGCCTGAATCTATTCTGAAATGTTCACAGGCTAGTCTGCCAACAACATTTTCTAGCTGCAGATTATGAATTCTCATCATGTACTGTTTAATCCTCAGGGATAAATTAACAGATGACTATTTAAAGGGGCAGTATTATGTTTTCTAACCCCACAGTGCCATTTTATAGCTCAATCAAGTAACTATATTACCTTCAATTCTTATCAAAATGATGTGTACATAAAATATGACTTAAAAGAAATTTTGCTTCCTGGCTGAACACCTTGAAATTGGGCCTTTGTCCCTTTAAGAAGCTCCTGCTCTTTGTGAAACTCCACCTTCAGGAAGTCATCACAACATGGCTCCTCTATTAACCCTTTAACAACATTTTTTTTCCCAACGTTTCACTGAGAAGTAGCTCCTATAATGAGCTCAGCAGATGCTCAGTTCCACCAGGTGTTTGCTAATTGCTGCTGGCTAGTCTGAAGGAGTTGAGTGGGGGACTCACAAGGCTCCCCTACTCATGAGGGAGGGCTGCTCTGAAACTCAGAAGCTTGGAGGAGGAGCTGCACACTCGAAGGTGGAGCTTGGTCCACCCAGGCGTTTGGTACACCTGAATGGTTGTCATGGGAGGAATGCTAATTATTAATATAAATAACTGCTTATTAATAAAGTGGCTCTGAACCTTGTTGCCTTACTCTCTCTCTCTCTGATCTGTTCAGTGTGGAACTAAAGCTTTCTCTCGCTCAAGTGTTGTTTTATAATAAACAGCTTATCTGTGTGTGTGATACGATTATGACTAACGCTCCGTACTTGCCTCCTGCCTCTGGCAGAGTGACATCATTCCGCCATCATCGGCGCTCCTGACCTCATTAGTCCTGCATTTGGATGTGGTAAACAGCTACAGGTCCATGTGACCGCTCTGCCACCAGATCTGCATCGTAAGAGAAAGGGAGAAAGATCAGCAGAACCCGTGACCTTTAGCCCAGGCGGCGCTTTCTCCTACCAGCAGGAAACGGAGATCTCACAGATCTCAGGGTAGAACTAAACACACACACTGTTCTCTTAATGCTAGTTGGGCGGCATTGTGCTGATCTTATCTGTCCGCTGATGTGTGAAGGGAGAGAAATGAAGGAAAGTTCAGACTTGCATTCGTCTGATCTGGAAGCACACACACTTTTCTCCAAGCGTTTTTCTGCATCTCCCGTCGTTCACAGCAAGCTTTTTAAAATTCACAGTGAAACATAAACCACAGTAATACACACATTTCAGCTGACGGGGGCTGGATGAAGGCAGGTCAGCAGATTCCCAGAATGCCGTGCAGCAGCACTGAGGGGAGAAGCAGCATGTAGCAACAAGAGAGAGCTGATGTCATCTACTCACAATGTTTTTTTTAGTAACTATTGTTACACACACTATTGGAGAGTGCTTTTAACTCCAGTAGTTTTTACTGTAAGAGCTTATCTGGAGCCAATCAGTGGTTTCCTGACTCTCTTCCTACTGAAAGCAGAAACAGAGCAAAGTGAAGTTTCATCTTGGTTTGGATGTAAAACCTAAATGGAACTTTTTCCAAAAGTTTGAATTTGTGTTCTGGACGTTTTTTGGGAATATCAAACCATCCCATGATGCACTGCAAGGATACCAGAAGGTCATTTTATGGTCACCACTCTGAGGATATGTTTTTAATCTCCTTTTGTTTTAAAAACACTTCCAGTCAAAGACACTGTAGTAGTCTATTGTTTTATGTTTTAGATGATTTAATACATATTAGTAATGGGAGTTATTAAAGTAAACCCAGCAGAAGAATCACATCCTGTATCCTCCTGCCCTGCAATGAACCTGCGGCTCCCTCCTGTGGCCGTTCAAGGAACCTGCACGCATTTAGACTTCCTTCAGTATCAGCAGTGAAGTGTAGGGATTTCAGCGTGTAGAAAATGGGACAGCAAGGAGGTGAATCATTCAGAGTGTGTGTGGGTGCTTCATGTGTGTGTGGGTGTGTGTTTTGATTCAGCAGCTGTGAAAAGGCCGAGCATGTTTCACGCTCTTATTCCGCCTACACTCAGCTCAGGAACGCTCCCGCCGTTCAAGCCTGGATTCATCCGCATTCCTCCTTATTAACCTGAATTCAGTCACAGTCCGACCCTTTGATCGTTTTAAGCCGTTGCATTGATCATATATTGGATTTTTTTTTCCATTTTTTTAAGCAAGAATTTGATGGAAAAATGTCTAAGAGTTCAGCTCAATTAGAGGATTTATTTTGGTTTGTTTGTAGTAAATTAAAAATGCCTTCAGTGAGGGTACAACCAGTCACTCTTTCTAATCAGGAAGCCATATTTGAGTTTATTCTGTGATGGAAACGTGCAGCAGGTGATTCTGGGAAACATTCCCAGATTTCCCAGAGTTCCTCCTGTTCTTTTTACAGCGGTCAAGTCACATGACCACTCTGCTCTCAAAGTCCAAGCTGACGGCGCTCCGAGCTCCGACTGCATGGCTGCATGTGAACGCCACACTTATATAAGCGCTCTGCATGCTTTATGGCTGGCAGCCATTTTTAATTGTGTCAGTGGGACTGCTGGGCGGAAGTGAGATCGTGTGTGTGTGTGTGACCACATTGCTGTGGTGTGTGCATGCAGCTGCTCTGAGAGCATCTCAGTGATGCAGGTCAAGATTAGTTTTATTTTTAGTGAGTGTTTTAACACCTCTAGTTGTTGAAAACATTTAGAAAGCTTCATATGAAATGAATCAACTTTTTACCTGAATGTGACTCAAACTGATGAAGGAAGCTGATGATGATTGTTCATGGAGCTTAGCTCAGGTGAATAATGTGGACGTCACTCCACACAGTGACGGGCAGCAGCTCAGAGCTTCAGGTCAGAATATTTGATGAACCAGCAGAGAAACATGGAAACCTGCTTTAATGATCTTCATCAATGTGTTTTAGAAACTTTCTATCGTCTTCCGTTCCTTCCTTCTATCCTTCCTATCCTCTCTACTTTGCATCCTTCCTTTTGCCTTTCCTCCCTTCATTGTAGCTTTACTTACATTCTTCTTTTCGTCCTTGTTTTTTCCTCCCTTTCTTTTTTGTATCCTCCCTCCCTTTCATTCTTGTATGCTTCCTTCCTTCCTTTGTTTTTTGTATCTCTCTTCCCTTTTTTTCTTGTGTCCTTCCTCCCTTCCTTGTATCTTCACTTGTGTTAAAGGATTAGTTTTTTTATTGTCATACCAGCTTTGCTTGTCTGTGATACAAAACTCCTCCTTCCCCCTGAGTCGTGGTTCTGCTAACTCTTCCAATGTTCAGCAAACCACAGCAGCTCATCTGACTCCACTTTTAGACAGCAGGATTAATCAATATGGATATTTCCATCATCTGCCCTTAACTTCAGATGTTATCCTGCTTCAGATTTAGGACAACGTCTTTTCCACCCCTTCCTCAGGCTCCTTTATCCCCCTCAGCGTTGTGTCCCTTTAGCCCGTGTGAGCAGCCCGTTTACTCTCTGTGTCCGCTGTCCTGCTGTCGTTGCTGCAGTGTTCCTGCGGAGCCACAAGAGCATGGAGTCGGTGGACCCCCAGTTCACCATGAGGAGGAAGATGGAGCAGCTGAGGGAGGAGCTGGAGCTCATGGAGCAGCTGAGAGACGTGAGACAACACTAAACTCACCTCAGTGGGACGAACCGCTGCGTTCACATAGCTAAAGGACATGCAGAGGACAAAAGGTTACATTTGTTAGCCCACATGACAGGAGCGCCGTTTCTATTACAAACGTGTGCTAAACTTTGTCAATATTCCTGGTAATTAAAAAAAAAAAAAACACAGACAACTTCCCAATTGAGGTGTTTCCATTAAATAAGAATCTCAATTAAAACCACATGTGAATCAGTTTGTTATCATGTTTCCATCCTCTGAAGGATGGCTGGAAATGGCCCCCGGGCTGCACTTTTTTTTTTTAAACAAAAAACAAAAGCAGAGAAGCATCTGTTGAATGTTACAAAACAGTTGGAAACATCTAGAAATGTAGGCGTGGAAAAGACTGAAACGTTAAAATAAACAAACGTGTATGAACCTTGACTTTTTCTAGCTCTATCCTTCCAACCTGCCTCCTCAGATCATCGAGAGCCGACTGAAGGTGGTCCTCCCTGAGGACCTGGGCTCGTCTCTGATGGACGGCGTCGTCCTCTGCCATCTGGCCAATCACATTCGCCCTCGCTCCGTCGCCAGCATCCATGTCCCCTCGCCCGCCGTGGTACGTGTTACAAACGCCGGGGCGTTTAAATCTGCTGGCTGCCGAGCTGAGCCGAGTGGCGTCTCACCCGGATTGTTGTCGCTTGTCGTTCCAGCCCAAGCTCAGCATGGCGAAGTGCCGGCGGAACGTGGAGAACTTCCTGGACGCCTGCAGGAAAATAGGCGTGCCGCAGGTAAGACGGGCTTTTCTGTGAAGAGTTTCTCTGTGAGCTGGGGACGGATTCCATGTTTCCATCCAAAACATTGTGAAGGGAAGGTTTATGGCTCAGGAGTTATCGATGTTCTGTTTAGAGATGCACCGATCCCAGATTAATATCTACATCTGCCCCGATATCGAAACATCTCTGGATCAAGTATTAAACTTTGTGAACCATTGAAAGAAGATTTGTTGCAGTTTATTTTTCCATGTTTGAACAAGGCAGTCAACTTATTGCTTTTGTCAGTTTCAGTTTCTTTATTATTATTTATTTTAAATTGGCTTTTATACTCATAATTGCACAGACTGAACACATTAAAGTTACTTCTCTGTTTCACCAGGCTTGTGAAGCTATTGGTGTGTTGAAGTATGCTGGACTGGTGCAGAGTTATCAAATAAATTTGTAGTCCTGTACATTTATGTCCATGCTTTTAAAAAAAATAAACTTTTTAAGTCAATTCAGCGATGTTTTTCTGTATCAGATCGGTATACTAAACCTCAGATATCGGTATCAGTATCAGAAGTGAAAAAAGTGGATCAGTGCATCCCTAATTCTGTTAGTTTGGAGCAGGACATGAAAACATCCTCAGTTCAACAGACTAACGCCCTAAGGCAACTTTTTTTATTGAGATATAAAAGAAAATCTAAAGGTGTCCTGCAAAAGAGATCTTGCTTGAAAGAAAAGTAATAGACACATTTTCCATTTAAAATGCAACACATTTGATAGATTTATCATCCAAATTAGGAGTTTTGCAGGATACTGAACCAGAAGTGGGAGGAAGGCTGATGGTTCCTCGTATGTGAAAGCAGTATGTCCTCTCCTGCAATAAAAACTCACCTGATTTGTGCAACATTGCCGATGATTTTCTCCAGAATGCATGTTTCTGTAACGATATAAAAACCTGGGAACCCACTCAGCCGTCTCTCAGCTCTGGTTCCTCCCCTCCCCCTCCCATTTTCCTCCTCTTTGTCCCGGTCGCTTCAAATCAAGTCATTTAACATCAACATGTAACGCTGACATCATCACTGCTGTCATCACTGCCTTCAGCTTCTAGCTTCCTCCATCTTGACGGGATTTGACCCAAACAGTAGTCAACCTGTGCTGACTGTGATATTTGGTTCGGCTTTACTGTGAGTCTCAGTGTCTGTGTGTGTAGGCGTGTGTGTGTGATTACACTAGCTGCATTCCCATTGACGGTACAATTGCGCAAATTGGAAGTCAGTCAGGTTTTTTGATGAAAAGTATTGGCGCTAGGCTGTTTTTTTTTTTTTTCATCGGTATCAAAATTAGCATATTTCACAAAAACTGCAACAGAAACACTTTTTTCGCATCACACTCATGTGATCAACAACCTGATGTTACTACTGGCGGAAATGACAAAGAATACGACAGGAAGTGGTAGGAGGAAGATGTTTTTAACTACGTATCATCCGTGAACAAACTTATTCACGTTTGATTTTGATTGCGCTTCTTATTTAATGGAAACGGCGCAATTGCAAATTATAATTTTTTGTTTCCGTCATTAGCGGTAATATTGACAAAGATTTGTGCACATTTGTAATGGAAATGCGGCTACTAACACAAACACACCTCCTGCAGCATGAAGGGATCCTAATCATACTCTGATCTGCAACATATCTTAAAGGAGCAGTTCGACATTTTTTGAGATGAACTTGAATCCAGTAGCTAGCTGTTAGCTTAGCTTGGTTTATAGACAGGAAACGAAGAAAGCTACAGGAAAATTTAGTTAAAGAGATAAACCGTCATTCGATGTGTTTTAATTCATACATTAGGCTGACCACAACCTTAAAGTGGCAGATGCATATTAATATTTAAAAATACTTTATTTACCCCAGAAATGTTGTGACTGATATCGTCAGAGTGTCTTCAAAAATCACTGTGGATTATGAAGGATGTCCACCAACAGGTCAATTTCCTGACAGAAGAGATGATACTTCACAGTGACATTTTCTGGATGACATCATCAGTTGTTAGCATGCTCTGCTAATCTAGCTCATTTGCTTGTGCCGTTCCTCTTTAAACCTCTGTCTGGCTGTATAGTTAGAAAGCCAGGCAGAGATGTTGGAGTTGGGGATATGATCCTTGCCCATTATGATTGATGGAAGTCATGGTGTGACTGTTTGAGGTCATAGGTCAGGCATTATTAGAGCTTTTGAGACGCTAATTAGCATAAATGTATTGACGATGCAGAGGGGAGAAGTTAGTGTTTCAGGTTTCTTCATTAAGAAACCTCATAGAGTGAAATCCTTTTTACATGAGTAATTACCACACGGTGTATCAAATCCTAATTTCTCCCATTGGTGGCAAAACAATTTTGATATTTTGTTCAAAATCTCCTGGAAGTATCGTATCGAGAAAAATTGTCCAGTTGTTGAAATTTTGTTTGTCTTTTTGTTCCTGCTTTCATATCGATGTGCTTATTTTATTGTCATGTTTTTTTCTCTCTCTCTCTCTACTCAATGAGTCTCTTTTATTTGTCAGTATGTTCTACGTTTTTTCTGTAAAAAGAAAAAAAAAACCTTTCTGGTTGTGTCTTTTGTTTTAACCTGTGTGACCTCTGACCTCCGCCGCTGCTTGCTGACAGCTTGGAGCCTCTTTGCGGATGCTGCTGAATGCTTTTTACTGCCGACGCTTTACTGCGCTCCGTGCTCTGGCCTCCCATCAGCCGCCTCCCCCTCCCCCTTACTGGGCTGCTTACTGGGAGAGAGAGGGCCAACCAGCCACCAGGATTACTTGAGCATCCTCTCAGTAAGCATCCCTGATGGTTGCCGTGGTAACCCCTGCCTGCCTCTGCTCCCTGCCGGCTCAGACTTGTGACTTTTGAACTCTGCGTCCATTGGTTAATCTCCTGCCTTTTCTTTTTTTCTTTCTTTACCTTTCGGCTGGATCACCCCATCTTCCTGTCTTTTCCTCTTTCGTTCTTTGCTTCTTTCTTTCCCTTTTCCTTTTTCTCCTCTTTCTTTTTCTTTTTTTCTCACCTTTCTTTTGCTCTTTTCCTTTCTGTTTCACTTTCTTTCCTTCGTTTTGTTTTGGTTCTACTCGTTTGTGTGTGAACTTCTACTTTCTTTCTGTCTTCATTTAACCTTTTGTCCATTTCGCTTTTTGTATTCTTTTTTTCTTCTGTCCATTTTTATATCTGCACTTCAACCCTCATCTCATTTTCTACAATCTTTACATCCAATTTTCTTTTCTTTTGTCTTTCACTCACTCACTTGCTTTTGTTTCTTTTACCGTTCATCCTGTCTTCATTCTGCCATTCCCTTCCATCTTGTTTTTTTTTTTTCCTTTCTTTTGTCTGACTCGCCATCATTGCATTGCCTCTCTCTTCCTGTCGGGGGCGCCAGTCTTCCCTTTGTTCGCCCTACGACATCACGCAGTGCCGTCTGCACCTGGTCCGCACCACCGTTCTGGCCCTGGTCGCCTTGGACACGACCCTTCCGGACAGGAAGCACGACAAGACAATCCCAGCCAGAAGCCCCGCCCCCTGCAGGGCCTCAGAGACTCGCTCATTGGTCTCCGTTACCACCCAAACCCCGCCTCCTGCTTGGCAGATCTGGGATGTAATTGGCTCCAGCTTGGTTCACGTCCTTTGCTTGGTTCTCTTGTTCATAGCCTACAGTTGGATCGAGCTGACGTAGCAACGAGCTCCGCCTTCCTTCAGGCCAGGCTCCTCCCCCTTCCCCATAGGCCCCTCCCTCTTTTTGTCACCACACAAATCCGAGCCGTGAAATCATCCCTTTGTCTTCGATGCCTTTTTGTCACGAGTCTGAGAGTTAGAGTAGGTCTGTTGTGACTGGAATAAACAAAGCCATCCTTCAGCAGACATGACATGAAGAAAACGGAGCAGAATGAGTCACTTCCTCTACGCTTTTCTTTTCTCTTTGCAATAAACTGGAACAGAAGCAGAACAGGACCGACTGTTGCCATAGCGTCCATCTGAAACAGTGAACCCGCTACCAAATGCACTTTATTGTGTTACAATAAGCAGAATGTTTTTGAATTTGTACGCTAAAGTTGTGCGTAGTGGACCTTGTTGGTCCGTGAACGTTTCGTTCAATCGTTTTGCAATTGAGAATCAAAACTTGAAAGAAAAAAAAAACACTTATTTTATTATTTACTCACGTGCGAAATTTAAAAAACTACATCATATCGATGTTCTTTGTATTTTTGACTTTATCCTCACATCGAAAATTAAACATTTATAAAACGCCTCCGCGACCTCATTACACTTTAAATTTAGATTCTGTGTGAAGCTCCGCCCTCCATCCCGCTCTGGTGTCAGAAGCGATCGCTGAATTTTATAAGTGTTTGATTTTTGATATGAGAATTATGTAAAAAATACAAGAAATATCTATATATTGTATTTTTTTTTATCTAATGTGAAAATGAATAATGAAAAGTTTTTTTTTTTTTTTTTTTTCAATTTTCGATAAAAAAACAAAAGCAATTGAATAAAACCGTTGTCTCTTGAAAATCCAGCCGCCATTTAGGGCCGTCATGAAGCTCTGCTGGAGACAGATGCATTTTTTCTAATAGGGTCCGTCTGTTATTTTGGCTTTAGGATATAAGTATATCAGTGTAATATGGTGTTTATTAAAATCTGTTGATTTTTAAAAAGTAAACAAAGTGCTGTGTTTGTCACAGTCACATCACTTTGTAGTAGTTGGCAGCTTCAGGCTTTTTTTTTTTTACTGACATTTACAACATTGCAACTCAGTCAACTATATTTTGTTACCATGAATGTATTTCAGACATTTTTTGGTTTGGTTAAATCTAGTCGGGGTACAGCGTTGACATTTAATCTTTGAAATATTACTTAATGCAAATTTATTTTAAGCAGTGACGTGTTTAATTATAAAACTATGTTCAGGCAGAGTGAGACAAGCACCCAGAAGTAGGAATGAGATTCTCACAGTATAATAATGTTAATTAAAATGTTCTACTGTTTTACAGTATGGTGTTGTTTTTTTTCTTTCTTCTTTTTAAGTTCACAATAAAAATGTTAATCATGATCTGAATAAAGTAGTACAGTAAATCAGATATGCAAAACAGAAGAAGGTTCAGATTTTACTTCCTGTTTAATGCTTAACTATTTGCTGCTGATTTGAAATTTGTAATTTTCCTCTGAATACGAGTGAATATTTTTTTTTTTTAAAAAGCATACATTATTTTGCATGCAGTTTTGAAAAGTACAGAATTTGTATGAGTAATTTTCCCAGTCTGGATGAAGTATGGCAACAAAAAGAACATTGGGAATGAAACAATGTTGGATTTTATTTTAATACTTATTCCTCCTTTTGTGTTGTAAAGGTCAAATTTTTAACATTGTGCAATAATTGCACTGGTTTTGACAGTGTAGTTAATATAAGAATAAAGTCATATTACTAAGAGAATAGTGGAAATAATAAGAGAATAGTTTCACAAGAATAAAGTCATTATGAAAATAGTCAAAATAATACGAGAATAAAGTCAGTTTTATGAGAATAATCTTTTTCTCTTATCACTTGTTCTCAGTTGTTGCCATGGAAGCCCAACCAGTTACTATTTTTAATGTCTTGTTGAAAAAATTATGATGTGATATGAAACATTAAGTGACAAAAAAAGCAAAAACATATTCTTTTATGGTACTTCATAAAACAGCAGACCAGACCCTGGAAACTTTCACACATTCTCCTCAAACGTTTTATATTTACTAGCATTGTGTCTCTCTTTCTGCATCTGCTCCTGCATTTTTTCCCCCTCCCTCCCTCTTTCTCGTCCCTCTCCGTCCTTCCCAGGACAAGCTGTGTCTGCCTCACCACATCCTGGAGGAGAAAGGCCTGGTGAAGGTGTGCGTCACGGTGCAGGCCCTGGTGGACGAGGCCTCCTGCAAACCCCCCATGCTGGTGTGAGCGGAGGAGCGATGGGACCGACGCCGCTCCACGTGACTCGACGCCGCGGTTCGCCATCGTTCACAGCACTTTGAATTTCCCCTCGTCAGCGTGCAGAAAGGGAACCAGTTCCATCTGGAGGCGGTTTATTTACCAACTCAGAAAGAGAGACGTTGAATCGAGCGGCTTAGCTCACTGCAGGTGTTTTTTTAAACCCTAAAAATCAGGAGTTTGGGATCTTTTTTTTTTCTTTACTGTGATCAGCTAAAATGTCAGACGTAGAGCCCCACATTTTTATGTTTTAAACTAGATTAAGAAAATCTTCACACTGGCTGGTCGCCATTTATTTATTTATTATTTTAAATATTGTGACAGTTATGAAAAGGAGAAAAGAAATTCACAAAAAACAAACAGAAATGGAGAGGATACAGTGGAGCCACGCAGTGTTTGTGGATTTTTCTGTGGAATGTAAATTCCAAGTTATTCGTGGAAAATTCGCCTACTAGTGTTTTTTTCGCAAAACATATCTAAAATATTAGATATTATCAAATATTGAAAAGAAAATGCAGCTTGAGAAGCTGAAATGTCTTAGTGCAATGCTACTTGACACGATATTGGCTGGTGTTCGCACAGCAGTGGTTTTATGAGAATATAAATTTTAAACCAATTTTTACACCCAAATTTGCAAAACTATCACTTCACGTTTTTCTGTCCCATAACATACAACAAAAGACATTTTTCCAAGGCTGTGTTCAAATATACTTCAGCATAGAGATGTTTATTAGCCAGAAGGATGTTGGCCAACCATTGTGGACGACATAATAATTGTGTTACATTTAGAGAACATTTGTTTGGACCCTCTCAAAATTAATAACTAAATATTACTTCCCCCAATGCTCTTTTTGTTGACCCTTTGCAAGTACGTCACCTAATCACGTAAAGCCGCCATGACGGACGTCAGAAAGGAGGAACGGGAGTATCGAACAGAGCGATTGGGATTGTTTTATATCTATGTCTTCTACTGGTTCCACAGAGCTAATTTATCTGTGGAAATACACTTGGGGCTCATAGGCAGCAGTATTTACAAAAGTTGGAAACAGCTAGCTTAGAAACCGACCCATACCTTTGCCTTTCTGATGTATTCATTGATTTGATCAAATCACAGACTTTGGTTGAATTCACATACAACTTTATAAACAATGGTTTGTCTTACACCATAGAACACCTAAAAGTGTACAAAAGTCTAAATTCTTTAGGCTAAAGTGCTAGGCTTTAGTATGTATCTTTTTCCTTATATCTTTTTCATATATGGTAGGCTATATGATGGTGGAGCATTTCTCCATGGTTATCATGGTTAGCCAAGTACCTTCTCCATAATAAAATATTAGCTGCATTTCCATTACAAATCTGTGCAAAACTTTTATAAAAAGTTTATAATGAGAACTTTTAGCACAAGTGGAAAGTGAGACAGGCGGAGTCTTGCCGTCACAAACCAGACATGTTAAAAAGACGGTATAAGCTTATGGACCCCTATGGTTTAATGCAGTGTTTTTCAACCACTGTGCCGCGGCACACTAGTGTGCCGTGGGTGATCGTCAGGTGTGCCGTGGAAATGATCCAATTTCACCTAATTGGTCTAAAAAGATTTTTTGAAAACAAATTAATCATCTGCAAATAATATGCCATTTTCGAGTGTCTATGTTGTAGTAGTGACTAGCGGCGTAATCATGTAATTTCCTTATCACTAGATGGCAGTAGGTACA